>BSBK01005478.1:597500-717500 GCA_027943335.1 Chamaecyparis obtusa
TCTAAGCCGTTTACCAACTACTTTTTTAATTGCTATGAGTATGGGCACAAGAAGGCAAATTGTAGAAAACCTAATCAGTCCAGGTATAAGCAAGACTATGTCAAAGAAGAAGCTACAACCAAGGTTACATTTCAAAAATGCAATAACTTTGGACATACAACAAGGTACTGCAAGCTAAAAACCAATCAAGAAAGAAGAAGACCACCTATTTGTTACAAACGTAACAATCTAGGTCACATTGTGAAGTTTTGTAGATACAATGGAGATGACAATAGAACAGGACCAAGGAGATCTAGTGAACCAGAAGGACCACCACCTAGAATTATAGAAAAGCCTAAATGATTACATGAATGAATACAAAAAATCAGAGGATGAAAAGATATGGCAAGTTAAAGTTCTAAATAAGGTAGTGGTTCAGGGAGAGACAACTAATAATGTTGTGTCTTCGGGTGATGAGATCTTTGAGGTATCAATCAAGAAGGCCTCATGGCCTTATGGAGAGCATTGGAAGCAGTTAATAGAAATTATCCAGCCCCTGTATAAGTGAAGTAAGCTCCTACAAGCTTAGGTGTGATGTGTACAGATGTTGTGGAATCTGTAGATAAGATCGCAACACTTGAAGTTCCATCTTCTATGTTTGCGAGTTTTGCATTGACTGGACGACATGTGAAGTTGAGCTACCTATGTTTAATATTGCACACACTCAACTTGTGATGGATAAAAGACTTGAAATATCTCATTCCTACACCATTTGTTGATCAGCGACTAAGGAGAGTAGAAGTGTGAAAGCAGAGCAATGATCTAGAAAAGAGATTTTGTGTTCGTGTGAAGTCAAACATCGGATTTGTGCACGTTTGAGTTATTTAGACTTAATCTCTTTGGAAATCCATCGATGCACTAGTAGTTTATGATGTTATAGATAGACCTAGGTACAAATTTAAAAGGCATCCATTCAAATCCTATGAGGATGATCCGAAAGGAGCATTCTCTCAAACCCCCATAGGTGTGCTACACGTAGAGGATATTAGGGAATACATACACTGTAAGTATGAGATTATTGGGGAGGTTAACATCTTCTATGATTTGAATAGTATGATGGAAGTAAATGGGTCTTTGGCAGAAGAATTCAAACATCTAAAAGATCTATCAATACTCAAGTTAACCCAACTCACTGAATTCGTGGAAGTTGAATGGTTCAAGATCATTCTAAGTAGAGTTCATGATTAGTTCTTATGGATAGGTGATCAACCTGTTAAGATATGTGCTTAGTTGATTCATGATATCACAAGCCTTGATAATGAAGGAGCCCTACTTATTGGTGAGAAAAACCTAAGAAAAGAGGATGAAACCCTAACACACTCCAAATGGGATAAGAGGGCAATGACAGTAAATGATGTTTATTTACAAGATTTTAGATTGGTAGAAATGCTAATTGGCTACAAATTGTTTTACAGTTCTAGACTTAACTCAATATCAGTTGGAGTTATAATGATGACATACAGAATGGTTAAGGAAAACAAGCAATACAATCTTTGCGAAGTTTTGGCACAACAGTTTCTAGAAAATGTTAAGGTTGTTAAGAAAGAAAAATCCAAGGCATTTAGGTTTGGATCATTACTAGTTCATATGTATATTCATGTCATTCATAACTTTCCTGGCATGCATCCCAGAGCATGGAAGAATGATGTACCCACTAGTCTACAGATCTTAGAATACTATAGAAGACAGAAAAAGGATTGGATTGATGGAGAATTTTTCGGCATGATTAAGATTATGTAGAGACAGATGAAAGAAAGGTATAGGATTCCAGAAAACTTGATAGAAAAATATGAGGACACTATCTATTTCATGGTTGAAATTGATTGTATGCTTTGAGGTAGTTGAGCCAAGAACCAAGTGGTGCTATCCTATGGGATATGAGGTAAGTGCTAAAGTACTAACTATGCAAGTAGAGCATGTACCGGAAATAGAGAAAGATCCTACCCAAGAAAGATGGGGTACATATAGAGAAAAATATGAGAAAGTTAGAGAAGAGCAACAAAACGTGACAAGGAAAAGAAAAGTCAGCAAGATTGTTGAGGAAATTACTGCGAAGGTAGGAATCATAAAGAAGCAATATTTAGACTTGAAAAACCAAATGGAGGCATCTTCTAGCATTGCCATAGATGCACTCATTCCATTGGAGATAGAAAAGGCAACAGTTCCTACTGATAGCTTTGTGGACTTGTCAGCCTCTCAAGAGGAAGAAACACAAAAAGTTGTAGCTACAGTTGTTCCTAGAAGATCTACAAGGACAGTTAAGCAGGATAGTCCAAAGGAAAGAGAGACAAAGGTAAAGAGGAAGAAGAAGGAAGAGAAGGTAATGGAGAAAGAGGAAGATAAAATGGCTCAAAAGAATCCACAAACCTTGTGGAAACTAGATATGAAATCTCTACAGAAAAGAGTTATTAAAGATGGAAATTTGTTAACAGTGAACATATACTATGAAAGATATGATGCAGAGGACCAAGAAGTCATTGAAGACACTATGATTGAGCATCTACTAGTCTTTAAGAAGAATTTACTAGAAATTGAAGGAAGCATTCCCAAAGACCTATATGGAAAACTAGAAATCAGGAAACAGTTAGCACACTTGGAGGATGAGAATATTAGAAATAAAACAATCGATGATATGTTTCCAGTTGTGTCAATTTAGGAAAGGGAAAGAATAATAAAAGCACTAAAACCTTTATTGAGAACAAAGGTCAGACTAGTCAAGATTATGGCTAGGAAGTATGATGAAGTGATTGAAGACACCCAAAAGGCATTGGACAAAATTTTAATGCATGACATGCCTAAGAAAGTTTCACCTCCCAAAGTCTCTAAACCAATATCCTTGGGTTTAGGAGAAAGTTCCAAGGAAGTAGATGAAAGAGCTCAAGTTAGCATGCAACCAGATTTCTTTGTCACTGGTGTGCCTATTAGCCTTGACACTTCACAGGATGTAAATGATCCATTTATGGACAAGGTGGATAGTGTGATGGAAGTTGAAGATCAAGAACAGACAGAAGAAAGAAAATCAGAAGAGAAACCAGAAGAAAAAGTACAGGAGAAGGAATTACAGCAAGAAGAACAACAAGAAAACCAACCTAAATCAGAGGAAGTTGCTGAATTCAAACTAGATACATCCCTATTATTGGCAAGTGTGGCCAAACTAGTCAGTTCTGATGTGGACAGCATGGATGAAGATGAGCTAATGAAACTTTCATTTATGGCTTTTGCTAAAGCTAAGGAGAGATCAGTTCAGAAAGGAGACAAGAGAGCCAAGATAATGGTCAAGGCTGTAGAAATAGTAAACAAGCTACTCCCCTCACCAGTTATCCTAAGAGACAAGGATGAGGTTGATAATCTTGGTATAGTATTGGATAGATTTTATAGTCATTTTGACTCATTGCTAAAAATAGTAGAGGAGAAGGCTAAAAAGAACTTCTTGGTGAAGAAGTTGAGCAAAGTTCACTAGTCCATTTCATGGGACTTAAGAATTCTTACGGCTACCACTCTTAAAGCCAAGAGTTGTGTAGCATAAGGCATGAAACTATATAGCTATCGCATAAGTCCCTGTAGACATTTGAAGAATCTTGAGGAGGGCATAGCCAAAGATAGGGCTAGCCTTGACAGTATAATGGACAGTCGTGAATCATCTTCACAAACTATGGGAGAGGTAGATAAGGAGACATCCAGGCTACTGGAGAAAATAGGAGTACTGGAAATGGAGAAAGGGAGAGCTACAAATAGATTTGGCTTATTAAGAAGTCTATTGACTCCTAAGCTCTCAATGTTGGAGACTCATCTCTCAGACATGATAAAAGTTGAAGGCTCAATGTTAGTATCTACTCTTACTAAGCTTAAGGTAGCAAAGACAACATCATATGCACTGAATGGATTAATCCATGTCAGTGAACTACTGATAAACTCATGGATTGAAGAAGTTAAGACCTTGGAAATCTCTTTCAAAGATGTCTTAAAACTGGTGAGTAAGCACTAAACCATCTTTGCTTAAGTTCTACAATTTTGGGTATACCTTTGCCATTGATGTTAAAGGGAGAGGAAGAAAAAGGAAAAATGAATGAGGGAGAGAAAGAGATATGTAGATTTGTATGTAGAAAAGAAAACAAAAAGTTGTAGAAAAGAAACAAAAAAATAGAGAAAAAGAAAAGAGAAAGAAAATTTGTATTGTAACACTTAGTCATTTTTCTAAGTGTTGCCATTAATGCCAAAGGGAGAGATTATTGGCATGTGATGTTTTGGAGTACTAGGAATCACTTAAGGGTTGTCATTTATGGAAACATTTATGTTAGAAGTGATCGCATTTAATGGAGATTGCCATCAAAGTTTCAGTCATGAAAATGACTAAGTACAGAATTGGGATGACAGGGTATAGTGGCACATTTTTGGTCAGCGATGAAGATATATAAGGTATTATGGCTTGAAAATTTAACTAGAAGTATTTTGGGACATTCACATGCTTCAGTTAAGATCGCATAGGTTTTGGTTACTAGATTTGTGAGATATAGTGTTCAAAAGATATGCGAAGGCAATAAAATAGTGTAACAGGGTATATGATCAGTTGCAAAGATCAAGGAAGGAAAAGTGAGTATGGTAACATGCTAAGATAGGTGAATAAAGTATATTGCTGACTCTTTGGTATTGTAAGAGTGCAGACTCCATAGAAAACATTTTCATGAGTTATTATTATGTTTTGCATGGTAATTATGAAGCTGACTGGAAGGCTAATTTTGTATAAGTATAGATTGGTTTTGTGAAAGCAAAGTATGGTATGATAATGAAGATGGAATAAGTTTGTGAATATAAGAGTAGAGATCATATGTGAGATCAGTAAGAGGCTGAACTACAATTCAAACTATCTAAGCAAGATAAGTGCTTGTATTGTTCCCCTTTTGAAAACTACTTTTGAGACAAAGTATTGATTGTAAGAGCAGTGCGCTCACCACCTTTAACCAGGTGATTTGTATACCCCTAACAGGGTTCTGTATTCCTCTAACAAGGAAATGTACTATGTAATAATCAACTCCTAACACAAACATTATACTTTAGTGCATATTTGTGGGTACCATCCCCACCGGGGTTTTCCCTTTGGCCAGGGTTTCCTCGAGAACAAATCATGGTGTCATGAGTAATGTGTTATGCTTATATGTTCTTTTCATTTTTGCATTACTTTGGATTGTTTTTAATTGTTTAACGAAGTTGAAATTAAAGTTCTGTAATACTGATTCACCCCCCCTCTCAATATTACCTAATCCTAACATCAAGCTCTGATATGTCATTTTCAGGGGTTCTGGTTGAGTCTGTCCCAACTTCATGATTGGATCTCCCGAAATTGGGAACCAATAATCTTAGATAATGTTCACATTTTTCCCATTAGCTAAAGGTTTCTTTGTAGCTAAATTTTTTACTATTAAGGATAGAAATATGATTTTGTGTGATAATTATTTCAACTAGAAGGTGGACAAATTTTTGCTTATGGTAAAACCCTGTCACCCAGATTTTAATCCTTCCAGTGAAGTTTTTAACAATATTCCCATTTGGGTTAGTTTCCCCAATCTCCCTCTCCACCTTTGGCAAGAATTTGTCCTGAAGGAGGTGGGGGAGGCTTTGGGGGAGTTTCTTCTTATTGATCATGATTCTTCTAATATGTTTCATTCTACCTTTGCTTGCATTCTGGTAGATATTGATATTTCGCAAGGTCTTCCATCTAAAATTAAAATTGAGTCATCTAAAGGTCGTTGGATGCAACAACTCGATTTTGAGGGTATCCCCTTTAAGTGCAGAAAATGTCTTAAAACATGCCATCATGCATCTCATTGCAGTTATATCTTTAAAAAGAAGAAAGTTTCTCATACTTGGTGGAAGAATGCTTCCAACGAACATCATACAATCTTTAAAAGCTCTCCTTAGATCTTGAAGGATTATGATCTTGTCTTGACTTTTCAGAAGCCTATTGTTGAAGAAAATGGTTTGAATCCTGTTCTACCTCCTACCGATCCTAATGGGATTGTTGTTGATGCTACTTCTAATCTCCCAACTAAACAAGGACCCCCCTCTCCTCTATTGGAGGATTCCAGGCTTTCTGTTGGTGGATCTGTGGTTGTTGTTCCTATCGGCCCTGTTGGTGTGATTATTGCTAAGGATTTTGGTGTTCCTGTCTCTCTTGCTAGGAGTAATTCTGGCTTTGATTCAGAACCGATGCTAGGTGTTGGGTCCTTTGTCTTGGATTCATTGTGCTAGAAGGATGAGGCTTGGAGTACTATCAAAGGGAAACAATCTAAGAAATCTTCCTCTTCATTTGACATGACTCTTCATTTTTTTTGAATAGATTTGTTGCTATCTTCTTAGGATTGTCGTTTATAATGATCATTTTATTGCAGTGTTATGGGTATGTTGTTTGAGTGTCCTGCCTATTATTTTGGCTGGACTGTTTCGTTATAGGAGCTTTTAAGGTTCTATCTTAAGATTTTTTATGTTAAAGGGTTTTGGGGCCCCTTCAAAACCTGTTGTTATTATAAAAAAAAAAGAGGGTGGAAGGTAACAAGGTCTATCCTAATTGGACCTAAAACACACAAACATTGCATAACACAACACAACAAAACATTGTACAAAACATCACATAGCAGCACAACACATATACATTTTATTTTGTTTATTATTAACATACTTTTAAATATAACTTTTAAGGAAAGCTAGTGTAATCAAAGATTATTATAAAAAATATATCTTTAATAATTTATTTCATTTTAAATTCTTGAATTGTATGATATATAACTATAATAACTAGGAAAATGCAACTCAATTTTTTTTAGAAGTTTCACCTTTGCACTCAATTTTTTCTTAATTTTTATAATATAGTCATGCACGTTATGTGAACTAACTTAAATTTAAAACATTGTTATTTCAATAAAGCTTCTCTTAGCTTCAAGAACATTTATTTAAATATTCTCTACTAACGAGGCCAACCACGTGAAGGTTGAAGCTAACACGGTCTCTCCTAATTGGACCTAAGACAACCATGGTTTCTCCTAATTGGACCTAAGACAACCATGTTATTTTGTTTATAAAAAACATATTAACATACTTTTAAATACATGAAAGTTATTTTGTGATGTGAGTTTTACAATTGTTTTAAATGTTGTTTTTATGAGGGTAATTTATTATTATTCATTGTGTACAATGAGAGGTCAAAAGATCTAATTTTTCATTATGGTGGCATCATGTCTTATGTCATATGATTTATGTGATTTTTCCATTGTGATTTGTCTATAAAATTGATTTATGGTGTTTTCATCAAGGTGATTTATGTGATCTGTCCATTGTGATCAGTTTTATGCAATGAGGTGAACGTGATTGTTATGTGAATTGCATTCATTATGGGAGTTTACAATTGTTTTGAATGTTGTTTTATGAGGGTAATTTATGATTATTCATTGTGCACAATGAGAGGTCAAAATATTCAATTTTTCATTATGGTGGCATGTCTTATGTCATATGATTTGTAATATGTTGTTTTCATCAAGGTGATTTATGTGATTTGTCCATTGTGATCAGTTTTATGCAATGAGGTGAACATGATTGTGATGTGAATTGCATTCATTATGGGAGTTTACAATTGTTTTAAATGTTGTTTTATGAGGGTAATTTATGATTAATCATTGTGCACAATGAGAGGTCAAAATATTCAATTTTTCATTATGGTGGCATGTCTTATGTCATATGATTTGTAGTATGTTGTTTTCATCAAGGTGATTTATGTGATTTGTCCATTGTGATCAGTTTTATGCAATGACTTATTTGTGTCATGAAAATTAAACAAGTGATAATTGATAAATTTATTTATAAAATAAATAAACTTTTGAAATAAAAATTAAACAAACTAAAAAAAATGCAAGGGCGGCAAGTGACATACCTTAAAGAATGGCCTTGGCCTATTGACCATTCTTTAAGTTGTCAAAAAAAAATCACGGCCTTAAGGAACGGCCATGGCCAACAACCATTCCTTTCGGTCTTTGAAAGGGGGTTTTAACCCCTTCCAATAACTTTTTTTATTAAACATTGTATTTTTACATGTTACAAAGCTACTTGATCAATACAATTGACCAGAACCCATCCTTTGCTGCTCTAAATTCACATGAGTAACTCATGTTGATAATTCAAAGCAAGATTGAATTTTGCATTGAGGGGATTGTGAGCTTGCATTTTCTGCTTGAATTGTGTGTGAACCTGTCACCAAATCATTATCAATTCAGGAATAAATCAGTCACCATAAAATAACACATATCAATATTGGATTTGAAAACACTCTGAGGTTAAGTCTAAGTCTAGCAAGAAGGAATTTCAAGTCCATCAATTTGGAGGAGTCAAACCTTGTAAGAAAAGCATAGAGAACACGTTGAAAGATGCAAGAGAAGAAATAAGGCACACTGCAGAACAAACAGACAACATTGAAAGACAATAAAGAGGAGTAAAACCATATGGCACTTTGCAGAAATATATGGCACTTTGCATTCAAGACTAGGAGAGTTTCCTGAAGATTCATGACTGCTTTTACCCACGTTGTAGAGCAGAGAGAAGGGCTGTCAAAGTGCTGTTGGGTTTATCAAGTTCTGTATATTTATGAAAAGGTTGTCCACACAATCCTTGTTTGGTTTCTTCATTAGATCCACAAGCCTTTTGATTCCATTTTGAACAGTGATGAACTAAATTGTAGCTAAATATCAAAAGCCCAGGAAATTTCTGCAATAACTTCCTTCTGGCATTGTGTGCAATAATAAAGTTGAGATTTCATGATGTGTAAATAATAGTCAGATCTGTAAGTAAATAGCCTATGAAGATTGTCAAGGAGCATCAGGCTTATGACAGTAAATAACTGGGGCCAAACAGTGACAAGTATAGATTGGATTGGCCACAGATGGCAATGCCATTTGTAGGCTGTGTGCATTACTTCAGCCGGTCTTTACCTCATGAGTAGGGGATGCCTCAAGTCTTGTTGTCTCTGTTAAAGAAATGCGTTAGATTTCTTTCAAATTGTATACAACATTTAAAGCCTAAGCATCTGTGTCTTCATAAGGAAACTTGTAAACAATGTTAGAGGTTTTCACAATACATGAAAGGAAGTGTGAGGCTTTATAAAGGTCTGTGAGCACCAAAATTCCCTGTATACTCTAAATAAATGTAGTTACCTTATGTCTGATGATGTATAAGAGGCAAACAGAAAAATGACTGTACTAGGATAGTCACTACAAATTAGTCAAGGTGTCAAGGTGATGAAATAGCCTTTGTTGAGCTCTGCTAGTCCATGCTTGGAGGTTTTCCAACCCATGGAAGACTCTTGCAAGAAGGCAGTCCTGTGGATTGTGAAAAACATGTGTCGATGAACAGAACAGGGATGAAGGATATTCAGAATTCGTGTCAGCCTAGGGATCCTCAGATGATTCAAGACCTAGAAGAAGAAATTAAAGTATTCACAATAGCAATGTTGTGAATGTCTGAAAAATCTTAAAACCAGTGATGAAATGGTGGACACTACCAATTCCTGATAAGATTGTACGATTGTGATAGATAGGTGAGGCGCTGAGCAAGAAGAAATTGATCAAATAGTGTTGAGGATTTTCACAAAAGATAAAAGGAGATCGCACACATGGTTACAAATGAATAAAGTCAAGACATGCGAAGCAAGAGATAGTGACAAAGAATACAACTGCCCTTTATGGTTATCTAAAAGAATGCAAATGACAGTTTCAGACCAAGAGATGCCACATACAAAAGAAATGTATTTTATATGATAGAGGAAGTGCTATTGGAATTCCTAAGGGCTTCTTAGGGTTAAGTGGAGCCATCTTCACTCAAAATTTCAATACCATGAATGGTCATGATGAAAGAGGCCTAATATTACTTCTGGGTGTCCTGCCTGTTGCTGTATCACTGCTCGTAATGTTTACAGTCTGACCCACCAAAGCTATTGCAGAGGAGAACGAAGTCGAGTGCTTTTACATCTTACCATATGTTGCTCTGGTCCTGGCAAGGTTTTTAATGCTTATGATTGTGGTGTAGAACAAGGTGAGAATTTCCCACAGTTAGGATACCAAGTTGTTTCTGTTCTAGTCATGCTATTTCTCTTGTCAATTCTTGCTGTTGTTGTTAATGCAGAGATGGACAATATGAAGCTGCAAAGATTTTTTAATGGAGACTCAAGTTCCCCTGCTCCAAATTATATGAAACTCAATGAACAACAAGCTGAGCTTGCAGACATGGTGAGCAGTAGCAAGGAAAACCATGAAATACCCAAATGTCGGAAATCCTGTCTTGTCAAAACATTCAAGTGGGCCAAGCAAGGCGAAATGACTTCACCATCCTACAGGCATTTGCAAGCATGGATATGATAATACTATTCTCAGAAGAAAACTGTAGGATTCGAGCAATACTAACAGCAATTGACAACATGGGTCAAACTGGGAGGTCATTAGGATACACCACTGTCAACATCAGCACATTTGTTTTACTCATCAGCATCTGGAATTTTCTGAGCCGGGTGGCTTTTAGGTTCCTGTTAGAATTCCTCTCACTGAAATATAAGTTTCCTAGGCTGTGTTGGGCATATTTATATAGCATCCATAGCTATAGGGTTCACTTTTGGTCTAAAATACTATGCTACTCTTTATAATCTTGAAGCTGTTGCAAGCCAAGTTGGGTCCTATCTTCTGTCTATGAAGGTGGCTGGATCTCTCTAGGACAAAGAAGCCAGAAAGTAATTACTATTGCAGGCAGCTCATGCACCATATTGATTTACATAGGACATACGTATCCTTATTTGGGGCTATGATTTCAGACATTCTTGCTTTTAGGACAAGGTAGTTTTATGTAAGTGACTCATTATAATTTTCGAATTGAACCATCAGTGGCAAGAAAAAGTCTTGCAAGAGCATACCATTGCAAGATTATCTAATGAGTTTCTCAGGTTTACAATATAAAAATACAGAAATCATAGGCAACTCCATGAAGCCATCTGTTACATGCCGGTGGGCAGTTAAGAAGACAGCAGAAGGGACAGTCCATTCAAAAACATCAGAGAAAAGAGGAGGGCAAGAAGATATTCCCTTGCAAATGACAGAGCAAGCAAGGTTTGAAGGGGAAGGACATTAAATTGAGAAGTAAAGAATAGTATAAGGACAACAAAAGAGAAAGAAGATGACAGTGATTGACATGCACAAATGGCAGTCCCATGGAGGGTAACATATGCATCTACAGGGGAAAAATGAATGCATTCAAGGAGCATAGAAAAAAGGCAATGAACAAAACCAAACAAACAAACCTGTTAATTCATATAATAAGTAAAGTCTGTAAGAAAGATTACCTTCATCACTTGCCGCTTCATCTGCTCTGCCTGTTCCTCTGTCCTCCGTTTGCTCTGCCTCTTCGTCTGCAAGAAAAATTACAGAAAAATAAACAACAAACAATATGAAAAGATTTGATGGCATCATTGTACAGCAAAAGATATGAATAGTCGTTTGATGTTTTAATGATATAAGGAACAACTGGAATGGAAAACTGAAAAAGAAAGATAAACTAGGGTTTATCTTATTATCTTTCTCAATGTAATAAACCTATTAGTCCTAATACTTTTACATTCCAGCAAAATAAACAACCTGTTAATTCATATAATAAGTAAAGTCTGCAAGAAAAATTCTGCCTCTTCCTCTTCCTCTGCCCTACCTCTACCTTTTCTCTACCAAAAAATAACAGATCACAGACCATAAAACAAAAAATCACAAAACAAGAACGAATCACAAACCAAAAAAGAAAAAATCACAGACAAATAAACCAGAACAAAATAGACAAAATAACCAAACCAAAATAGAACGAATCACAGATGAAAAAACTAAAAAATAAATTACAAATGAATAGATCAGAAAAACAGAAGAAAAAAATACCAAATCACAGATGGACAAACCAAAAAATAAATTACAAATGAATAGATCAGAAAAACAGAAGAAAAAAATACAAATCACAGACAATCCAGCGTGCACGCTTTACAAAACCCACACCAAAAAAATTGAAAAATCTAAAGAAAATTAAAAGAGGAAATCAAAGGAAAACCTAACGAACGCTCTCAGTTAAAAACAGATTTATGTCCAAGTGCAAAGCTCTTCGAGAGTCATCTAAACATGGTGGAATTCCTATTAAATAGGAAGTTCCTCATATTGCAGAAATTTAGGCTTTTTTTCACTTCTCAACGGTCATATAAACGCTCAAATTTTTAAATTTGAAATTGAAGTCCAAATCTCGGGTGCCTTTCTATTAGCCATATTTAAGCCGATAGGCTTTTTATTGTGGGCATCGCCCATTGACGGAATTGTCTGATACGGAAACATTTTCCGATCAGACATCCGATGCTGGAAAATGGCGATCATGATTTATACTTCCAGTGAGTCAGGTTTTGTGCAGTTTTTGGTGGACAGGTCAGTGGTTGTTGGAGATTTTTGTGGAGACCCACTTGCATTCGTAGTAGGGCAGGGCAAAGTAGTAAATAAGAACAAATGTTTCTGAGCAGACATGCTTTGTTCAGGGATAGATAAAGACGCAGGGGAAGCACGAAGAGCAGCGGGAGAAAAGACAACAGCGGAGTTAGCCGGATGGAACTATAGTGCCATTCGAAATTACAAACAAAGCCCGGTGCAGGTGCAGGTGCAAAGCTCGGGGGTGCAGGTGGTATGAAATAAATCTGCTAAATTTCATTAAATTGAGGTTTTGTCAAGCAAAATTAGCAGACATTTCCTCCTTACATGCAAATATTTGAAGAAACCTGCTAAATTTCATTAAATTTAGGCTTTGTCAAGCAAAATTAGCAGACATTTCCTCCTTACATGCAAATACTTGAAAATATTTGAAGAAATATGCTAAATTTCATTAAATTCAGGCTTTGTCAAGCAAAATTAGCAGTTTTTTCCTCACATGCAAATACTTGAAAGGTCTGAGAAAAAATTGCAAAAGCTGACGTCTCTAATCCTTTGCACACAATATTTGTAGATACGTTTTCTGATCATTTGGATATGTTGTTTGACCGGCTTTAGCCTGCTAATTTTCAGATTTTGGAGCGAAATCGGTTTTATTTGCAATATTTGGCTGTTTCTTCAGTCTGTATGGGGACGACGGAAAGGTCCTTCGAAATTTGCACTGTGAAGATTGTATTGGTGTAGATATACCTTTCTGGCAGAGGTTGACTCATCTCCGCCGTCAATTTACAGCGGCATCACTTTTGCATCGACTTCATGATCTGCAATATCAACTTCTTTTGGCATGAATCTGATTTCATTTGGCCGATCTGTAGTATTTTGGCCAACATTTGGCGTGCAACATGCAGAGATTTATTGTTTGGGACAGAATCTTTTCTTATTTCTTCTTCTTTAGAAGCTGCAAATTTCACATTACAAGCCACGTGCTCCTATGCGTGTGAAAGGTGTTGGAATTTCAACATTTTTTTTGGCATTTATATTACTTCCTGGCATTTAAATTCGGCATGTTTTCTTTGCAAAGACAGTGTTAACACTTTACGGAATTTAAATGATTGCAAAGGCGTGTGAACACTGCAGAAAAGGCCCTGGAATCTTGCCGGATTGTCAAATCTACGAGGACATTGAAGGGCGTTCATTTGCCTTTGTGTTTCATTTGACCAACAACTCATGAAGCACATAAAATTTAACCTGTCATGGTCAAGCGATATCTCTATTGGTATTTTCGATCGTTTGCAAGCCGCAAAAACCTTTGTGCAGACCGCAAGTGTTACTTCTGTCACGAAACATCAGTAAGATGACCTTATTTCGACACAAATTTCTTATGTATTGTGCATTTAGTGCTAGTCGATTTTGCCTTGAATTCTGTGCAAAGATTGTTCTGTGCCAATCAATCTTTGCCTTAAAAACAAGAATCTGAAATTCCACGCTGGTTATTTGGCATTTGGCATTCCTCATAATTTGCTGAGTTCAATTTGCTAATTGATATCATCTAGACGACAGTGGACTTTAAAGCGTGTGTAGAATCTGGAGGTCAACTTCGTATTTGCAAATTTTAATGCAGTAGAGTAAAGTTCATCCTATCTTGCTCTTCGAATTCAATAGAGTAAATGGCGCCGGTAATTCCTTTGTTTGTTTCAAGTACTCTGCAATACATAAAGAGAGAGCTGCTATTGCTAGGCTTCCCAAAAGAGTAAATGGTAATGTTATTCTGTTTGCATGATTTAGTGGCGTTGCTATTGATCCCACATACTCGAGGAGAAACAAGCAAGGGAGAAGAGGGAGTAGAAGAAAGAGGAGAGGGCAATTGTTGAAGCATACTTACCTAAGGCGAAGCGTCCTCATTTGCAGCGTAAGTCTTTTCTTGGCCATGTTTCTTTTGTTCTACGTTTTTGCCATTTGTAAGGAAATGTGTGGGACTGTTTAGAAATTTAGAAATTTTCTTTTATTTTCTGTCGGCAAACATTATCAAAAACTCTATTAATGCCATTCTCCGAGTCTTTCTTGAAGAGTGTAGAGTGAACTGTTCATTTTCCCTGTTTTAAAATTTTCATACTGGTACAGGTAGTAGGAATGGTGGAAGATAGAAGTGAAAATCAACTTTATATTTTCAAAGTGCAATTTATTTGAAAGTTTCCAAAGCCCTATTACCGAATTCAAATAATTCACATGCCTTGCATGTGCTTTAACATTCCCAGTAAAACGTTTTTCAACTTGTACACTTCAATAGGAATCCACCTCCTATTTCAATGCTTTCATATTTTGGCATGGTCTGGATGATGTTGGTGTACGCGGTAGAATTAGGCAACTCACAAGCAATGACATTTTCTTAGACTTTACATTAAAAAATAAAATAAAAAAATTACAAATTAAATTTATGTAAAGAACAAACAAGATTACAAAAGGTTGATCTTCAAAATTAGAAGATAATTTTTGACACATTTGATTAGAATATTTTAAAGAAAAAATGCTAAAATATAAATTCTACAAATTTGATTGTGGTATAATTTTAAAGAGTCAATTAAATATAGATTTCTAAGATTTTTTTTTATTTTATATAAAAAGAGGGGAAAAGGTTTTTTTTCTAATGAGAGGACTTCATTATGTGAAGTTGTTATGAGGATTCAATTATGTAGTTTTCATATGGTAAATATATTTTTTTCTTAAATGAAGTTCAACTTAGATCATTTGATATAAAAAATCATTCACTACAATCACTTCGAAGAATAGTCCTCACTTCAATTATTTTGATTGTAAGGTCTAAAGAACTATTATTTAATTTTTCTTTAATTAAAAATTTATTTAAAAAGTTATTTAAGAGTCTTTATAGAATTTTAATATATATTTTTTTTAATATTTCTTTGTCATTGAGTGTGTTCTTGTATTTGAAACTCAATGTACAATTTTTTGGACTTTTCATTTGTCATCAAATATATTACACAAAGCATATTTTACTATATTTTACTATTGGCTTAATCATTGCACCATATTGGTGCAAGTGCTAGTTTTAGTTATACGAAATATACATGCTTACTATGTTCATACTTTCTTGCATTGGAGATAAACTTACTTTTCACTCAAGATTAGCTAGTGGAAAGTGCTATTCAAATGTGAGTTAGTAATTTTTAGTGTGTTATAAAGTATAAGACAGAAAATAGGGGCATGAAGGGGTTGATTAGAGTAGAAGCAGGTCAATCTTTCTTTTAAGGAGAATTATTATTATTTCATTATGTATTCTATTTAGATTTAATATGATAAACGATTAGTGCTAATTTATCTAAGTGGGATAATAATTAATGATATAGGAGGGTCTTTTAGAATTTCATCATGGTACTCTTTCTACCATTCAATTTGGCCTAGACTTGATGGCATGCATTTTTCTACATATCTAATCTTTTTTATATTATATTCATTTCATTTCTGTGAGTGATTGTATATTCATTTATATCTTGATGCCATTTTTCTTTTATCAAGTTTATTCCAAACATGAATGATGTGACACCTTTGTTAATGTTCTTTAGTAGGACTTGTGGTCATTCTAAGGGTCCATCATTATGCATCAAAAAAAGACAATACAAAGTCAATGTAATTAAATTATTTTTTTCATTAATTGATAGCTTAGACAACTTATAATTGATTAAAATGTTTTTAATGTTAATTTAAAAGCTATTATGAGTATATATGCATACAATCTTATATTATTATCATTATTCATAAAGAAATTTTTAATTTGTTCATCCATGATAAGTCCTTCTCAGTCAATGCAAGAAGCATCATTAGTGGTCTATGCTAAATTTCTCTTAACTGGTATAGATTATTGATTTACATGTATAACCTATTTTATTTCATGCATTTTAATTTTTGCCAATAATTATATAGGAATATCTCTAATATCCAATCGTAGTGTATACATGTTAATCCACAAAAATACCTTCATATTTTATATTCCAAAGGGTCTCCAAACTTAGATTGATGAGTCCTCATTATTGTAGAGGTGGAGTCTACAAAGTTGGATAAGTCAATCCTTAGATGGTGTATACATCAGGGTTTTAATAATAATTTTGAGAATAATTGTTGAATTCCATTTAATAAAACACCCAACCACAATCTTCATATACCTTTATATTTCATCTGTGAAGTGAATGTAGAATCTATATCAGGTCACCATGTGAACTATTTTGATTTTAGTTATTTTAAGAAACTTGGTTAAGAAATCCTTCAAGAAAAACCTATGGTTGTGTGATAAGTGAAATGCCCATTTATTGGACCCTCCTCTTATCCATCATCTACTTGAAATTTAGATCCAAGCTATTGTTGGAGTTGTGAAACATTAGATCCTCTTTATCATGCATGATTTTATTTAGCATTTGATTACGTAAACTTATTATCTAGCACCACCACATTATATTGATGAACAAAGTGGATCAATTGAGATTAATGGAGCCTCCTTTTCTACACGTTGTTTTATGTATCATAGTTGAAATTTGTGCAATGAAATATGATTAGGTCTCTCATATATCACCTTCTTTAGCTGAGCTAGCGAGATCTAGAACACAAGTTGGGGCATCAAATATAAGAACACAAGTAGGGGCTAGAGTAGGAGAGAAGCAAGGCTAGTCTTCCTGTCAAGGATAATATTGTTGTTTCAGTATGTATTCTATTTTATTTTAAGTACCAACTAAGATAGTGGGGTGCCAACCTTAAATACAAGAAAGAGATACAAAATACATGTATTATGGGGCCTTTACAAATTAACCTTCGATATTTCATTTATCTTATTTACCTCATAACACTCACTCAATGTGTATAAGATATATAACTTACTTTACACACTTTAATTCATCTCCATTTCTCATTAAATTAATAGATTACAAAAATTACAATATATATGTAGTCCAATATTAATTACACCATTATGTCATCTAAAATCATATTTAAAATATTTATATGTTAATTACAAGTATATTTGCTAACTAAATGTGTAGTCAATCCACTCCTAAATCCTACGTATTAAACTGATAATGGGATTATGATATGTGTTACCCAACATGAGCTTAATCGATCCTAAACTACCATCACATACTTCTTCCATCTAGTGTACATTACTAGCCAGTGGAAAATCAAATAAGAACATTAACATAATCAACAACTTAATATAGAAAACACTATGTCACTTGTAACCTTTTGTTAGAACCTCCAAAACTCTAGAATATGATACTCTATATGCAACTTTACTTCACTTCCAAATTACAAGTCATGAATTGGACATGCAGAAGAATGTAGTACTAAACACAATGACAATAAAACTATGTATGCACATACTATCTCTAAGAGACTAACCTTAAAAACCTATCACAAATACCTCTAGAAATATGGTAGAAAATTAGGAAAGATTTACACTAGAGTGGTGTAAAGGCACCTAAGATGATCCGTGGTGAATCTTTTGATGTTATTGGGAAGTATTGTCATGTTTTTAATAAGGCTCTTTAGGCCATTTTGTTGTAAGGCTGAATAGTCTTGTAGGCTCATTTGTTTTCCAAAGGCTCCTTAGTCAAAATTGGTCAAACATTCCCAAGATGTGGGAAATAGGCATTTTATTTCATTTTGTGTCTAGTTAGTCTTAGTTGGCTAGTTTGGAGAGCATTTGAGTCACTTAAATGTGACAATTACAAAAAAAATGCAAAAATACACCAAAAGATGTAAAAGCAACTTAACTTTTTGAATTTGTTATCTCCAATGGCTAGGAAGTTGGAAAAAGTAGTTGATGTTGGTTGTACGCATTCACAAGAGTGATTTAAGTCTTTATGAACTATTTTGGATGTTGTTGTTGAAGAAGATTTGGAAAATAAAGAAATTATGATTCCACAAAAGTAGTTGTTTTTACTCTACTTTTTCACTATTCAATGTAAGTGTACGGTCAGGTATAGAAACACAAGGAGAATAATTGTCCATGGCATGTTAGTGTGTTGTATTGGTATCCATTTTCACTTGACTTGAGTTTATTTGGGTTTTTATGTTTTATTTTACATCAAGTTTTCTAGGACTGGTTCAGGAAGACATCAAACCCTAAGGATTTTGGCAAATAAGGATGAAACCCTAACATTCCACAATGGGAATTGGATGATCCTTTGGGGAATGTTAGGTTATAGTGTAATAATGATAATTCAAAAGGTTTTTGACTTGTGGGATCAAAATCTTAATTTTTCCACAAAGCCCTAGGCTTGGCATAACCTTGTGACAAGCCTAGTTTAAGAAGAAACATTGGCACATTGGTGACCATTAGATGTGTGGGTGAAAAATAATGGTAGATTGGAGATCCTTAGGGTTAAAAATACCTCAGATAAATAGCCTCTCAAACATTGGGTGTGACTGGTGAAGATTTTGATGTTAAAATCCTTGCCTCAAAGCAATTAGGTTTGTTGGGGCAATCAGAGTTGACCTAGTCAATGATAGAACCCAATTCTAGTTTTGAGGTATTTTATAGTTTCCCAAAAAGGGCATCCAAATATATAATTATTTTGTGGCTTTATTCAGTTGGTTCAGGATTTAAGGCACAAAAAAGGCCGTTTGAAGGCCTACAAGCAATTAGGACTCCTAATAGGCCTAAAGTGGGCGATTTGGGTTGTGGGTCTTTGCCAAGGGTTCTAAGGTGTCCAATTTTGTTTTGTGAGCTAGTTTAACATAAGGAAGAATTCACACACTTCATGTGGTTGGTTGGATGAAGTGATCCTATCAAGAAAGGGGCTAGGGTGTCGAGTTGTCTTGGAGATTAAAGGCTTATTGTGAGGAGTTGTATCTCCTTGTAGGCTTGTGTTTTCCTTGAGTAGGCTAGAATGAAGAATACCAAGTGGGAGACTAGTCTAGTGATATAACCTTGGAGGTTATGGTTTAGGACCATTGATTGGTGCCTAGTTGAAGCCTTTTGGGATTTGTCCAAGATAACCAAGTGAAGACCTATACCCCTCTGCATCATAGAGAAACTTGATAACTTTAACATTCTACAAGAGAGTTATCCAACATAAATTTCTCTATCCTTTAAACATAACCAATTCTCTATTATGACATGGAAAAAGTAATTAAAAATAACTAAAACTCCTTGATATCTTAATGTCAATGATAATACTAACAATACTTTTTACATGCATACTTAATATCATTGACAACACAATGTTCATTGGTGCACCTATGCCTTTATGCAAAGAGTTTGTGGTGTTCATTGATAACCAAGCCTTAAGCTTTATCAATTTCCAAGGCAAGCTAAGTAATAGGCATCTAAAATGGATGGAATTATTGCAAGAATATACATTTAATATCAAACATTAGAAAGGTCAGTTGAACAAGGTTGTTGATACTTTGAGCCAAAGACTTCTTACTATCCAAGAAGTACAATTGCAGAGTATTGGAGTGGAGAGATTTAAGGACCTTTATCAAGAAGATGAGGACTTCTCAAAGGCCTACAAGGTATGTGTGGACTTAAAGAGCCATTTCCATAGTTAATTTGCAGACTAAACATTGCAGAATGGATTGCTATTTAGGGGAAGACAATTGTGTGTGTCTAAGGGATCTATGAGAGAGAACTTTATCCAAGAAAAAACATAATGGAAGTCTCAATAGGCATTTTGGTCTGAATAAAACCCTTGAGTTGGTTCAAAGATTCTACTACTAGCCTAGGATGCAGAAGGATGTGAGGAAGTATGTTGAACAATGCATTGTGTACCAAAAAGCTAAGGGAACTATTTCTAATGTCGGTCTCTATCAATCATTACCCATTCCAAATAGGCCATGGGAATGTATCAGCATGGATTTCATAGTTGGATTACCAAGGACACATTCTTTATTTGATAGCATCTTTTTTGTTGTGGATAGGTTCAGTAAGATGAGCCATTTTATTCCATGTAAAACTACACATGATGCTAGTTATATTGCTTAATTGTTTTTTAGGGAAATTGTGAGAATCCATGGATTTCCCTATAGTATAGTTTCAGACAAGGATGTAAAATTCATGGGACACTTTTGGAAGATATTATGGAAGAGACTAGGGAATAATCTATCATTTGGGCCATCTTATCATCCCCAGACATATGGCCAAACAGAGGTCATAAACAGGGTCTTAGGAAACCTTCTAATCTTCTTAACAAACTAATATGGACAAGTGTGGGATCAAGTCCTACCACAGGAAGAGTTTTCCTACAATGATAGTGTAAATAGGACAACTTCTAAGAGTACTTTTGCAGTGGTTTGTGGTGCTCACCCCAGAGGAGTTTGTGAACTTAGAGACTTAGGAAGCATGGAGGGAAAGAGTGGAAATGTTGAATACTTCGCCCAATCAATGAAAGAGGTGCATCACCAAGTCAAAAAAATACTCATCGAGGAAATATAGAGATTGCAAGACTAATTGGATGCAAAGAAGAAGGAGTTACACTTTGAAGTGGGTGATTGAGTAATGATAAATCTGAATAAGCATAGGTTGAAGAAAGGCATACTTAGTAAGTGGAAAATGAAGATGATAGGTCCATGAAAAATATTGGCAAAGTATGAAGAAAGTTCCTATAAAATTGATCTACCTATAGATCTGGCAATCTAACCAGTGTTCAATGTTTAGGACTTAGTTGCATGCAAAGGTCTACTACCAGTAGAGATAGTGACTACTAGTGATGGGGAAAATATTGTAGTGGATATGCCCTTACCAACACTAAACAAGCCACATGTAGAGAGGATACTAGAATCTAGAATTAAAAAGAAGACCAGAAATGGCCAATATATGGAACATATAATTAAGTGGAAACATCTTCCTAAGGAAAAGGCTACTTGGGTTGCCAAATCAGAGTTCAAGAAGTTGGGAATAGACATTTCCTTGATATCTCTAGATGTACCTTGATATCTCAGAGTTTGGTCTTTGTGGTCCAAGAGACCCTTTGGGTGTCCTAAGTGCAAAGATAGGCCCAAAGTTGAAAATGGCACCTAGAGTGCATAAAAGAAACTATTTGAGGTTAAAATAGCATTAGAGTGTGGTTAGAAGTCCTAGGAAACCCATACTGTTGGTTAGGTCAAATAGACAAGAAAAGATGTAAAAGTTGCAAGCAAAAATGTAAAAGTTGTCAAAGTTGCTTGAGCAACTTTGACAACATTTTGGACAAGAATCACTAAAATCCCTAATTGGAGTTATGGGTTGGGATTGGTAATCATCCCAAGTCAAAAGACCTATTTAAGGACTTTGGAGACATTGTAAAGAGGTTGGAAAACTTTGGAATACAATTCCCAAGAAAGATCTATTGTCTAGTTTTAGTTTTTTTGTGTTTGTGTACAGTTAGATTAATTTTGTTTGGAATCCATTAAAGATGGATTGAAGAACTTATTTTTATGATTAGAATAGTTTAATTTAACTTTTTTCTCATTCTTTAAATACTTTTCATTTTCCTCTGTATAGTTTTGTTTGCTTGGAAAAATCTAACTCTCCCGGATTGTTCACTGTTAGTGAGGGAGTTTGGGTTTGTAAATATGGCTCTAAGTTGATTTTCCTCCATTGGATCTTTATGGACCATGGAGGATGGAAAATAGAGCCCCTTTACATTCTTTATTTTCTTGTAAAGATGTTGGAGGAAGATTTTTCTATTTTGAATGCCTTGCCCTAGGCGAGACTGGTTGAGCCCGACTAGGAGCAAGAATATATCAATTAAAACATGCTTGTAGGGTTGGATCGAATGGATGGAACCAGTGATTGAGAAGTGTAAATAAGGTGTTGGAAAAACTCTAGAACCAATAGTGAGAGTTGATGAGTCCATCTTATCCACTGTTATTTGCAATTTAGACATTGAGCCCCAATTAGCCCTATTTTTAAGGACAAAGATACATACCTCAGAAGGAACTGTAAAGACAACTTGGTGGTCCCAAACCCTAGAAATATTTTAGGGAACCCAAAAGGGTATCTGGATCACTGAATATTTTGGGGACTTCTTTGGTGAGTTCACAAGTTATTGTGGTTTAGGAGCCTGATTAGGGCTATAAGAGCTATTGGCCCTATCCACAATGCAATTAGCACCCTGGTGAAGAAATGATTGAATCCTGAACTAAGATCTTCTAGATTGAATTCCCATGGAGATTAGGGAAGGAAACCATAGTGTTTCCCTAGGTTGGGGTTGGAGAAATAACCCTTAGAAGGTCCAATAGGGTGACCTTAGGAAGAGCCAAGTTGGCATAGGATTGGATCCTCGCTATTACACATCCACAATACATAACACATAGATTTTTATCTTGGAAACCCAAAATGAGAAAAACCATGGTGGAGTTTGAACACACAATAAGTATATATCTTGTTATAAGTATAGCTTATTACAAATGAGGAATGCACATGCATTTAGGCACACTGTCTAGAGCTCACTACTCAAAATTCCTAATGCTACAACCTAAAGGAAGGCTTCCTTCCTTACAAGAGCACGATAATGGTTGACCAAATTACAATCTAAGTTTTTATGAACTAAATAGTAGCATCTACCTTATGCCTAGGTAAATTCCAATGAAGTACAATAATATCTTTGTTCAAATCCTCTCTAAATCCTTTAGATGAGTGATTCAACCTTGGGTGACCTCACAATAGTGGGTCACACTTTTTTAGACATGTTGATTTTTACTGAAATAACACATTTTTAATAAAATATGATGATTTAAGCCTTGAGAGGTTCTATTTGAAGGAATTAATTACAAATGGTTAGCTCAAAGCCTCTTAGATTAAAAAAACATTGATATAACATCTATACTCCTCATTCATACCTACAATGGAGTCTCCTTCACACACTAGTAGATTTGAACCAAAATTTCGACCAAAGTTTTCGACTAAAGTGCAAAATGGTTTTAAAATTTTCTTTTTTTTTAATTCTATGCCTGTGTTGGTCAAAATTTTGACCAACACGCCAATGGTAAAAAGATTGTTTTGGTCAAAATTTTGACCAACAATAGTTGGTCAAAATTTCAACCAACACGGGGCATAAAAGGTAAAAAAAAAAAACAAAGATGCATTTCATTTAAACATTTCCGCTTTCTTTTTCAGCGCGGGTGAGAGCGGGTGAGCAGGTGGGTGAGTCAGGGTATGTACTCTCTGAAACTGGAATTGGAATTTGAGTCCTATAAATGATACTAGTTAATCAGATAAGCATGCTGGATGCAGATTTGAATCTGGTCCTATAAATGTATGACGCTTCTTTCCTCCCAAAATGTATGTCTGTAATTTTTTTAGAGTGCAGACTTCTGCAACAATGTCTACTCAGATTAAGAGTCAAAGAGGGTTTCTCTTGCTATATGCATCATATACACACAAAAAAAAGTTTAAATGGCGGCGAAAAACATCACTCTTGCTATATGCATCATAGACACACAAAAAAAAGTTTAAATGGCGGCGAAAAACATCAATGCAATCCCACGGTTGTAGCGGATTCTATGCAATATTTGTCCATATTGAATTCGAGTACCAACATAAACACAGTGAAGCAACTTCATGCCCTCGCTCTCGTTACAGGATTCCATTGCAATGTCTTTTTGGAAACTAAATTCGTAAGCAAATATACCATGTTCAAGTGTCTAGAGAGCCAGACAATTTCACCTTTCCTTCTGTGTTCAAAGTTTCCCCAAAAATGTGCTAAAGTTTCCGGTCACTTGATGCAAGAAGATCATTCCATCTCATGCAAAGTGTAATGAGCTTAGGATTAATAATGAGAATTGATAGCTTGGTAATAAATGGCATGATATCATTTGTCTTAAATATCATAGGCAATCCACCCATATATATATCAATCTTAATATGAGTTAATATTAATGTATATATATATATATATATATAAGTAAATATATGAAGATATAATTATAATATATATATATATATATATATATATAAGTAAATATATGAAGATATAATTATAAAATACAAAGTCTATTAATGAGTAAGATCAAGATTGGCCATCCTCTTGGATATTGGTTATCCTATCTCTCTTATCATAGAAACACCTCCTGTATCGCCCAGGCTCTCCATCTCCTCCTAAATCTTTAGATGAAACCTCTTGCTAATTTTCATTCCTAGATTTCCAATAGTAGCGAAAGATATTGACCATAGGAGTGAGTCTAGGGCCTTTTCAACTAAGTATATAGGGGGGAAATGAGATCATATCCTATTACACAAGAAGGGAGAATACCAAGAGTCCACCACCAAAGGATATCTTTTTTTGTTTTTATTTATATTTATTAATAATGTGATAATTATATATTTATAATGATCATTTGTTATATATATTTACTTTATTTGTAATATCAAATATTATGAACATTTTATATATTTATTGACATATTTAATTGAAACACTATCAATAACATTATTTTTTGGTAACATTATTTATTCATAATATTTATTAATGTTATTGACTTATATATTCATATAAGGAGTTAACTACAGATTTTGTACTCTGAGCAGACTTCACACAATGTCCCATAATATTATTATTTATTATTAAAACTTATTTCAAAATGGGAATATCACAAAGAAATAGACATAGTTGGTTCCTTAGTTTATTCAGACAAGAACTCTTTCATCTTAATGAAACTGAATTATCCCCTGTGACATTAAACAACAATGTGTTAATAGACCTTAGAAGAATTATGCCTAGTTAGCATTCAAAAAAGGTACATCACAAGGACTCTAGAGACATTCGTTATCCTTATTTCCCAAGCCCTTCACTTTTTATTTCATTTGCTAGAAGATATAACAAAACTGCCAGTGTCAACTTTCTCACTTTCTCCGGAGAATGCAAAACATGAAACTGACAAAACCAAGAATGTGGAATGAGAAGAAATGATACAAGGGCAATCTAAGAGTAAATTCAACATTTGAATAAGGTCACAATGACATTAGTGCAGAGGACAATGACTTTTGTAGAAGAAATAATCATACCCCAAAACAATGCATACCCATTAAACAACATCACAATCACTCAATCATATCCGATATCATGTTCTCATAGAAATAAATATCATGATCACATACTTTAAGAAGCCTAAGTTCCTTTTATGAAGCATTAAGTGCAAATCATGAACAATGAATGAAATCTTTCACCATATATTTCATTATTGACAAGAGGTAGACCTAGATTTGGAAGCCTTGTAGAGTTGTAATGAGGGCATCAAAGATCAAAATCTTATTAATGAAATAGGCCCATAATAGTGAAAAAAGAAGCAAAAGAGAAGATCGTTGTTCATTACAGTCACTCTAAAGACAACATGATAATGTACACTCACTGTGAGTGTACATTATCATGTTGTCATGATAATGTACACTCACTGTAAGTGTACATTATCATGTTGTCTTTACAGTTACTGTCCTCATTCAAGTAGCAATTACACAAGGGACAGTCACTGTGAGATGTCGTCATTTGTGACAAGGACAGTCACACATGAGGACATCTCACAGTGATTGTCCCTTGTGTAATTGCCACTTGAATGTATTGCTATTGAACCGCATTAATGCTTTTCTTCTTCAACAAATGAGGACAATCACTCTAAAGACAACATGATAATGTATGCTCACTGTAAGGACAGTCACAAATGAGGACATCTCACAGTGACTGTCCCTTGTGTAATTGCCACTTGAATGCATTGCTATTGAACCACATTAATGCTTTTTTCCTTCAACAAATCATGAGGATAGTTACTGTAAAGACAACATGATAATGTACACTCACTGTAAGGACAGTTGCAAACGAGGAAATCTCACAGTGACTGTCCCTTGTGTAATTGCCGCTTGAATGCATTGCTATTGAACCACATTAATGCTTTTTTCCTTCAACAAATGAGGACAGTCACTATAAAGACAACATGATAATGTACACTCACTGTAAGGACGGTCACAAATGAGGACATTTCACAGTGACTGTCCCTTGTGTAATTGCCACTTGAATGTATTGCTATTCAGCCACATTAATGCTTTTCTTCTTCAACAAATGAGGATAGTCACTCTAAAGACAACATGATAATGCACACTCACTGTAAGTGTACATTATCATGTTGCCTTTACAGTGACTGTCCTCATTCAAGTGGCAATTACACAAGGGATAGTCACTGTAAAGACAACATGATAATGTACACTCACTAAGCATAATTAAAATTGATTCTTCATCAAATATACCAGTTGCAAGTGCCCTAGTTGACATGTATTCAAAATGTGGAAGTACACAAAGCCTGTGAATAGCTTGACAAAATGCCTAAAAAATAGTAATCAAATAAAATGTTATGGTTGCAGGATATGCACAAAAAGGATTTTAGAAATGAGTAGTTTTAAAATTACCAGAGAAACCAGAGAACGACTGCAAATTACCCTTGCTCCCTCTCGGTGCTATTGAAAATACAAATGACAACCTTTTCTTTTTTTTTTGGTTCATTACAATTCACAAAAATAATTTTGTGAACTTCTAATATTATGACACATGAGGACAGTCACTGTAAAGACAACATGATAATGTACACTCACTATAAGATGTCCTCATTTGTGATTGTCCTTGTAGTGAGTGTACATTATCATGTTGTCTTTAGAGTGACTGTCCTCATTTGTGACTGTCCTTACAGTGAGTGTACATTATCATGTTGTCTTTAGACTGACTGTCCTCATTTCACTGGGCATGATGAGAAAGGCAGATATACCTATCAAATAACAGAGGCACTTGAATCTTTGATTACAACATATTTGACTGTCATAGCCGAGTTTTAGATCAGAATCAGTAGTGAATATCCCTTGAGAACAATGAGGGAAGGAATACCATTCACAATTGCACATGACACAAGGAGTCTTAATCCCTACCAAAGTTCTAACCAAAAGCTATTAAAGGTTAGCTCATGTCATAGGAATAGTAAAGAAAATCAAGCATGTGTAAAACACAGCAAGGAATAAAGATGATAGAGTAGCTCTAAAACCCTACAAAGATACAATGAAATGACATTTGCAGGGCTGAGAAGTAACATAGAGTTTTGAAATGATTGTGAAAAAGGAATAACATAGCAAATTTTTTATTTGACAATCACTTCACCAAGGAAAGGGACAAAATGTCTTTTGGCTATGGGTTTTGATTGTGAAAAAGGAATAACAGAGCAACCACGTAACACGTTGGGGAAAGGGACAAAATGTCTTTTGGCTTTGGGTTTTGTGTAGTATTGAATGATTGAAAGATTTTAATAACTTCTTAAGGTCAATAGTTTATGAGATTAAGAATAGCACACACCCCAGAACAGAATACGAAAGTTAAATAATTTGTAATCTACTCTTTAAATCTGCCATCTACAGTGAATTTTGATTAAAAAATGCCAATCAAATTTAAGGAGGGGAGTACAAGTGCATGCATTGGAAGAGGAAACAGCAACATGAAGACAAAGGGACGGATTTGAAAGCATTGGAAATCTACGTTGGCAACAGGATGGCTCAATCTCCCTCTTTCTGTTGAGACTTGCTTACACACCAATATCCATCTACATTAACCTTCATACTATTGGTGATACCCTTTTCATACACGCAACAAAAATATCTTTGCATCAATAGGTTGATAGTGAAGATCAAACTCAATCAATTGTAGCATCTATGATACCATTAACAGTTAGCATTAAGCATAGAAGAGTTTATTGATTGGGAATTGAGCACATCATAACTCATCATACCTTTTGGATTGGGCTCTTTAGCATTCAAGAGTCATACAACAATTAGAGAGCATTATGATTCATAGATATCAAGCTACTTGCATAATTAATTTGCATATTAATTGTGTTCACACTTCCTAATGTGGATACTCATTGTTGGGGACAATCCCTAGGATTCTTCTCAAATAGCTTCTTATTGATATCTATACTATTCTTAATTGTGGATTTAGCTACCCCATACCCTTGCGAATAGTAATTGGAAGAAAATTTTAAAAGAATCCATTGTAGTTAGGATATACTTGTGTCCTACAACAGAATTTTGATTAATGACTCTGATGAAATCCAATGCCCATTGGGAAAATGGTCTAACCTCAAACATAGGTTGGAGAGGCATGGTAGGATTCCTCTCCTTATAAGTTGCAGTCTAGCAAGTATGGCAATGTCTCACATGATCACGAGTGTCTTTGAAGATGTTGGGCCAATAGTATTATGCTTTCAAAATTTGATGCACGGTAGCATCTACTGATCCATGACTAGTACCATACTTTCCATGAAATTCCTCTATCATTTTGTCATTCTAGCTCTTTCTTTTATTTTACAGAATTTGTAGTTTTTCTTTCTGTTTAATAGGGGTATCCATTTTCTTGTCTTGTCTAAGAGGCAGCACACAAACACTTCTTAAAAAAGTGCTAAATGACCAAAGTTATTGCAGTTGTAAAATATAACATTGTAATCAATAAAGGGGCAAATGAATTTTATTTTCTATTAAGAAACTCGTGACAATTTCTATTTTTGTTTCACACAATTATTCATAGCATATGATCTGCCCTCTGCTGCCTTATGACCAAAAAGATTAAGAAAAAATAATAACCAAAGAAAGACCTTTTGTCCCCAAGATGATAGGTGGACGCTTGATGGGTTCCATCTTCTATAATCACCTAAAATTTGTCAGGTAGAACCTAAGCCCCTAATTTCGATCAATTTGCCTTAAAGCAAAATTCTAAATCTCAAGACTCTCTCTAACTTCTCTTGCTTCGTTGGCAAAAATGAATTGATTCTATCTAGCTTGTGGCTTGCAGGAAAGATAGACTTGATATAAAACTATTTTTGGTTTTCTCTCCTCTAATATTCTTTAGCTCATGATCTTTGAGCTAGCCTTTCAGCTTCTCTTTCGGGTAAAAGCACAATAAGCTGTCACCCTTTTACAAAGGAAGAGGCTAACAACACCAAAATGAAAAAACTTCAAGGGCATAAAAGTCACATTTCTATTTAGAATTTGAAGATGATGTAAACTGATGAAATGTGTGAAATAGGATGAATTTTATGCCTATAATTTTTTAAAATTATTTTGGACATAAATTAATATATTTTTTTAATTTTTAAAGTCTATTTTTCATGTCCTGAAAATACAGCAAATCAGGGGGTTTACCTCCCGTCAAATAATTATAAGTAAGACATTGTTTTTTCTTCCAATTTCAAAATATGTTTTAGATGACATGTATGCCTAGTGCAACAAAAAGGAAAGAAGTGTTTTTGATCTATAATTTGTCCGTTATAAGTATTCAAAGTACAACTTACACGAAATCAGTAGTTTTTATCTCCCACCACTTTTCAGCTATCAAAATTTTTCTAAAATTCAAATAAATTATATATTCTTGAAGAAGATTCTCTTCTCTAGTGCCTCATATAATTTTAATTTTTTTTTTAATTGATTTACTATTTTTTTTAATTTATCGAATCGGCAACTTCTCAAAGCTTTATATACCTACATGTGGTTTTTTACAAATTTGTTTAACATTTTCCAATTGAAATTATATAAAATTTATATTTTTAGAATTGTAATTCCGAGATCTACAAAAGGGTAGTTTTAGTTTTTTCAAATTTTTAATTTGCGGAAGAGAAAAAAACACCACAAGTGCAAATTGTGTATTATTTGTGTTTTTTAAGTTTTCGCTGCCAAGTTGGCATGCCACTTAGGATGACTCGGCCGAGTGGGACTCGGCCGAGTCCCCTCAAGTCGTCGGCCCCTCGCGACCGGTCGCATGAGCGACCGATCCTTTCAAACCGAAGGGTATATATGTGCATAATATTTTTAAAAAAATATATATCAATTGCGAATTTACATTCTTATTTTAGGATATAAGGATATTTTGAAGCAAGGAGTCATTCTTTTGGAGAAGTTTCAAAGAAATTTTGATTTCAAAAGAGTTTGAAGACAAGATTTTCAGTGACGAAGTAGTAAAACAATAAAAAAAATCTTGCTTAAATATTTGAGCAATGGGAAATAAAAGGACTAGAACAAGGAAGTATGATCGTAAAAGGGATGACCAAATGAAAGGTCATACGAAACGTGTCCAAGAGCAACCAATGGATGTTGAAGAAGAACCTATCGCTATAGAAGGTGCAACTCAACTAGGGGAGGATATTGGTAGTAGTCGAAGTATACATTTTTTTCCTACAATGCAGAATTTGATGGACATGAATGAGGAATCACTTATTAGTCAAATTGAACCGAAACACTTGGCACCTGAAAGCACTATTAAATTGCATCTCAAAAATATGTGGATGGAATATTTTGAGAGTAAATCTTTGGTGGGAAAAGCACAATTGTTTGCAAAGTTATTCAAGAAAAAAGAAATGACTCCAGTTTTGGAATTGTTGGGTATTGATAATAGGAAAGTTGGAGGAGGTAAAGTAAAAGAGACAATAATTCAAAATTTACAAGATGCACTGAATGTTGTTAACAAGGCAGATCATAAAGGACTAGATTCAAATGCAGCTAGAAGAGCCTTGATGACTATGATAACTAGTAAGAAATTGACACATAGAAATCAAGTTCGAGCAATTTCTGATTTACTCAACGTATCTCGAAGAACTATACAGAGATATATTAGGAAGAGAAATATGTTGGATATGAATATTGAAAAGAATTGGGTACAGATTTGTAGACTTCCCTGTAAAGACATAATTTTTGAAGATGTAAGAAGACGGGTCATTGATTTTTGGACCAACCACTCTCGCGTTTCTTCCAATAGAAGGGACACTATACAAATGGACGATGAAGAGACCGGTATGAAGATTTCACATCCAAAACATTTTGTCGATACTACACAAAGTGAATTGTTTGAAGCATTCAAACATGAATTTTCAGATGTGAAAATATGTCAGAGAATGCTTGAGATGTTGCGCCCTTGCTTCGTATGCATAAATAAGGTTCATGAAACATGTTGTTGTCGAAATCATGTTGAGTTTCACTTATACTTGCAATCATATAAAAAGGTTACGACAATACTTAATCTAGGTATGGTTACTGGAAGTACAACAGAATTTGTAAAGTCCATTTTATGGGATAAATCAGAAGATTCAGATGAATTTAATGTCCAGTGTATAAAAAATGAATGCAATAATTGTGGAAATTTGCAGCAATTTCCTTTACAATTTGATAATATTGATGTTACAACACCAGTCCAGTGGAAGAGATTTGAATATGAGATATACCAAACGAAGACAGGAGGTGAATCAAAAAAAATTACATTAAAAGAGAGTGAATTACCGTACCTTCAGTTCATGGACAGATTTCGATCTATGATTTATCCACATATCCAGCATTGTCATGGTGCACGATGGCAAGCTAAACAGTTTCGTGATTCCAAAAATTGTTTCCCACTTGGTTGTATTCTTTCAGTTGTAGATTTTGCGGAGAACTATACATTTTCCCCTCAAAAGGAGCTCCAAAGTCAATATTATCATTCTGATCAAGTTGCAATATTTGTGCATGTGACCTATAGACATGCACAATACGATTTGGATGGGATAGAATCTGGTATAGATCAAAATGAACGCATTATCATCAAGGAGGTTCATTTCTATATTAGTGATGACAAGGTTCATGATAGGAGCTATGTGGCTCATTGTTTCAACATGTTTTTCAACAATCTTGCAAGTCATGGGATAAATGCTTCACAACATTGGATCTGGTCTGATGGGTGTGCAGGTAAGTACGTACATGCATTATAAATTTTTTTTTTTTTTTTTTTAAGCATTTCTAGATATATTTATGTGTCACATTTAAATACATTTTTGTATATATTTGAATTGTAGGTTAATTTAAGTCTGCAAAATCTTTTAATTGGTTAGCCATGCAACATGCTAGACACAACGTTAAGTTTGTTTGGAACTTCTTTGAAAGTGGACATGGAAAAGGAGAACATGATGGAGCAGGAGCATGTGTGAAGCGTGCACTCCGACAACATGAACTTCAAGGTATGTGTACATACATTTGATATTCAACTTGTTTACTTGACTAGACTATTTAAAACTTTACATTACATGTACACATGTATATATATAACTAAATTGTTAAAAATATATCTCTCTAGGTAACATGATAGAGAATTCAAAGAAGATTGTTGAATGGTGTCAAAATCATTTCGCTACTCGAGACACAAAATACAACAAACGTTACTTTTGGGAAGTGATAGGTATTTATTTAATTTACTTTTATTTTTCAAACTCAAATTCATGAAACTACATATATAGGTATGTCATGTATGTGTGTTTTAACTTGTTGTGTATATATATATATATATATATATATATATATATATATATATATATATATATATATATATATATATATATATATATATATATATATATAATGCATTTCACATTTTTCATGATTTCAAACTGAGATCTATATATCAATCCATCCAATCCAGATATCGATCGATCGAATCCCTACAATTGTCAATCAATTGTTGGAATTAGAAGTTTGCATCAAGTGATGACTACGGGACAACACAAGCCTCCACTGATTCAACTAAGAGATAAATCATGCTTTTGTGAAGATTGTCTTAACAACAACACAATGAGTCAATGTGTTAATATTGCAAATGGATATGTTTCAATATGGGATCATAAAGTGTTAATTAGAATGCCTCCTTATGAAGATGATGACAATGTCATAGACATCCATGATCCTATATATTCAGCTGACTATGAACGTGTCTCTGATTTAGTTGTTACAGGTGCGTATTTTTTATTTCTAGGTATATTTACATGATATATATATATATATATATATATATATATATATATATATATATATATATATATATATATATATATATATTATACATGAACTTGAGGTTTAAATTTAACATTTACTTGTACACATAAATATAAATTGTGTAGGTGATATTTTTGCTGTGGTTGCGGATCCTGAGAATATAGAAGGTGTAGATTATTATCTACTAAGATGCACCAAGGAAAAACACAAGTTGCTTGAAGAAGTTGTTGATGGTGATGGACAAAAATATCTGACTGGTTCAGTTGTTATTGAAGGCACCTATTATCAACAAGATAAGATTGAAAAAAATGGAATTAAATTTGTTGAATACATGCGTGGAGAGAGAGTTCTACATTATAGTCACTTGGTTATAGCAACAAAATTGCACTTTGAAACTGTGTCAAAAAAAGGGTCAAGTAAAAACCAAAAGTGGAAGTTGCCTATTGAAGAGCATGAAAAACTTTTGGAGATAATAAAGGATAGAGAGGATCCAGACTACATGTATCAGGAGCTTTAGGTTTAAGGATTTTAATTTTTACATACTTCATTTAAATCCTATTTGAAACTTCTATGTAGACTTTAAATTTGATTTGAAATTTATGATTAGATTGAATTTATGGATCAAGATTAAACCTGAATTGAATTTTAATTGATGAAAGTTCTCTCTCTCTCTCTCTCTCTCTCTCTCTCTCCCCTTCCCCTTCCCCCCTCTCTCTCTCTCTCTGTTAGAACTAGAACTTTCAATTTACTTTCTACTTGAATTTTAATTTCAATTTATTCATTAGATTGATTAGATAAATATTAGATAGGTCTATATTTCTATTTTTTGTTTAGATTGATTAAATGTAGGTCTATATTTGAATTGAAATTAGATTGATTCTTTTTTCAATTGATTAGAATAGATTGATTTCTTGAATTGCATACCTTTCTAGTCTAGATAAATTTCTATTTATTGATTAGATTGATTAGATAGGTAAATTGAATTTTAATTGATTGGATAGAACTTTCAATTTACTTTCTACTTGAATTTTAATTTCAATTTATCAGATTAGATTGATTAGATAAATATTAGATAGGTCTATATTTCTATTTTTTGTTTAGATTGATTAGATAGGTCATGGCTTAAGGGCTTAAGGGGTCATGGCTTAAGGGCCAAATGGGTTAAGGGCTTAAGGGCTCATGGATTAAGGGGTCATGGCTTAAGGGGTTAGGGCTTAAGAGCTTAAGGGGTCACGGCTTAAGGGGTTAGGGCTTTTAAGGGCTTAAGGGGTCATGTTCGGTTCTTAAGGGCCTAAGGGGTCATGTGAGGTCATGTTAGGACATGTGAGGTCATGTGAGGTCATATTAGGTCTTATTAGTTCATTTAAGGTCATGTGAGGTTATGTGAGATCATTTTAGGTCTTAAGGGGTCATGTTAGGTCTTATTAGTTCATAGTAGGTCTTATTAGTTCATAGTGAGGTCATGTGAGGTTATGTGAGATCATTTTAGGTCTTAAGGGGTCATGTTAGGTCTTATTAGTTCATAGTAGGACTTATTAGGTCATGTTAGCTCATATTAGGTCATATTAGGTCTTATTAGGTCATGTTAGGTCATATTAGGTCATGTTTGGTCCTTAAGGGCTCATGTGAGGTAAAATTAGGTCTTAAGTGATCATTTTAGGTCTTAAGGGGTCTTTTAGGTCATGTTAGGTCTTAAGGGGTCTTATTAGGTCATGTGAGGTCATGTTAGGTCTTAAGGGGTCTTTTAGGTCATGTGAGGTCATATTAGGTCTTAAGGGGTCTTTTAGGTCATGTTAGGACATGTTAGGTCATATTAGGTCTTTTAGGTCTTATAAGGTCTTGAGGGGTCATGGCTTAAGGGGTTAAGGGCTTAAGGGGTCATGGCTTAAGGGTCATGTTCGGTCCTTAAGGGCTTAAGGGGTCATGTGAGGTCATGCTAGGTCTTATTAGGTCATATTAGGTCATGTTTGGTCTTTAAGGGGTCATGTGAGGTCAAATTAGGTCTTAAGGGATCATTTTAGGTCTTAAGGGGTCATGTTAGGTCATGTTAGGTCTTATTTTAGGTCTTAAGGGGTCATGTTAGATCATTTTAGGTCTCATTTTAGGTCTTAAGGGGTCATCTTAGATCATTTTAGGTCTTAAGGGGTCATGTTAGGTCTTATTAGTTCATAGTAGGACTTATTAGGTCATGTTAGCTCATATTAGGTCATATTAGGTCTTATTAGGTCATGTTAGGTCATATTAGGTCATGTTTGGTCCTTAAGGGCTCATGTGAGGTAAAATTAGGTCTTAAGTGATCATTTTAGGTCTTAAGGGGTCTTTTAGGTCATGTTAGGTCTTAAGGGGTCTTATTAGGTCATGTGAGGTCATGTTAGGTCTTAAGAGGTCTTTTAGGTCATGTGAGGTCATATTAGGTCTTAAGGGGTCTTTTAGGTCATGTTAGGACATGTTAGGTCATATTAGGTCTTTTAGGTCTTATAAGGTCTTGAGGGGTCATGGCTTAAGGGGTTAAGGGCTTAAGGGGTCATGGCTTAAGGGGTTAGGGCTTAAGGGCTTAAGGGGTCATGGCTTAAGGGTCATGTTCAGTCCTTAAGGGCTTAAGGGGTCATGTGAGGTCATGTTAGGTCATGCTAGGTCTTATTAGGTCATATTAGGTCATGTTTGGTCTTTAAGGGGTCATGTGAGGTCAAATTAGGTCTTAAACGGGATCATTTTAGGTCTTAAGGGGTCATGTTAGGTCATGTTAGGTCTTATTTTAGGTCTTAAGGGGTCATGTTAGATCATTTTAGGTCTCATTTTAGGTCTTAAGGGGTCATGTTAGATCATTTTAGGTCTTAAGGGGTCATGTTAGGTCTTATTAGTTCATATTAGGACTTATTAGGTCATGTTAGCTCATATTAGGTCATATTAGGTCTTATTAGGTCATGTTAGGTCATATTAGGTCATGTTTGGTCCTAAAGGGCTCATGTGAGGTAAAATTAGGTCTTAATTGATCATTTTAGGTCTTAAGGGGTCTTTTAGGTCATGTTAGGTCTTAAGGGGTCTTATTAGGTCATGTGAGGTCATGTTAGGTCTTAAGGGGTCTTTTAGGTCATGTGAGGTCATAGTAGGTCTTAAGGGGTCTTTTAGGTCATGTTAGGTCATATTAGGTCTTAAGGGATCTTTTAGGTCATGTTAGTTCATGTTAGGTCTTATTAGGTCATGTTAGGTCATGTTAGGTCATATTAGGTCTTATTAGGTCATATTAGGTCATGCTAGGTCATGTTAAGTCATGTTTGGTCCTTAAGGGGTCATGTGAGGTCAAATCAGGTCTTAAGGGATCATTTTAGGTCTTAAGGGGTCATGTTAGGTCTTATTAGGTCATATTAGGTCATGTTAGGTCTTAAGGGGTCTCATTAGGTCATGTGAGGTCATGTTAGGTCTTAAGGGGTCTTTTAGGTCATGTGAGGTCATATTAGGTCTTAAGGGGTCTTTTATGTCATGTTAGGTTATATTAGGTCTTAAGGGATCTTTTAGGTCATGTTAGTTCATGTTAGTTCATATTAGGTCTTATTAGGTCATATTAGGTCATGTTAGGTCTTAAGGGCTTAAGGGCTTAAGGGCTTAAGGGGTCATGGCTTAAGGGGTTAGGGCTCAAGGGCTTAAGGGCTTAAGGGGTCATGGCTTAAGGGGTTAGGGCTTAAGGGCTTAAGGGGTCTTTTAGGTCATGTTAGGTCTTAAGGGGTCTTATTAGGTCATGTGAGGTCAAATTAGGTCTTAAGGTCATGTTAGGTCATTTTAGGTCTTAAGGGGTCATGTTAGGTACTTAAGGGCTGAAGGGGTCATGCTAGGGGTTAAGGGGTCATGTTAGATCATTTTCGGTCTTAAGGGGTCATGAGAGGTACTTAAGGGCATAGAAGATTAATGTTGATTAAAGATTGAACATTGAAATTAAAGATTAATTTTAAAGTTAGATTTTAAAGATTGATTTAAAAACTCTCAATTCATTAAAGATTTTAAAGATTGATTTAAAATTTCAACTCATTAAAGATTTTTTAGTAAGATTGATTAATTAATTTTCAATTAATTGATCTAGATAAGGCTTAAGGGTGCATAATAGGGCTTAAGGGGTTTACCTATAGATTGAATTTCTAAGATTGATTAAAAAGATTGAACATTGAAATTAAAGATTAATTATAAAGTTAGATTTTAAAGATTGATTTAAACTTTCAATTGATATAAAAAGATTATAAAGTGAGCTCATATTAGGCCATGCTAGGTCATATTAAAGATTGAACATTGAAATTAAAGATTAATTTTAAAGTTAGATTTTAAAGATTGATTTAAAACCTCTCAATTCATTAAAGATTTTAAAGATTGATTTAAACTTTCAACTCATTAAAGATTTTTTAGTAAGATTGATTAATTAATTTTCAATTAATTGATCTAGATAAGGCTTAAGGGTGCATAATAGGGCTTAAGGGGTTTACCTATAGATTGAATTTCTAAGATTGATTAAAAAGATTGAACATTGAAATTAAAGATTAATTATAAAGTTAGATTTTAAAGATTGATTTAAACTTACAATTGATATAAAAAGATTTTTTAGTAAGATTGATTAATTAGATTGATGAAAGATTGAACATAAATTAAATATTAATTTTAAAGATCAATTAATTTTTGGCTTTAATTACAAAATCTGGAAACATGTATCAATGTACAAATAGATATATATATATATATATATATATATATATATATATATATATCTCAAAAATCAAACATGTACATCAATGTTTAAATGTCTATATAGTGCAAAATCCAAACATGTGTCAATGTACAAATAGATCAATATACAAAACATGCACCTACATATCAATGTAAATGTACACACACACACACACACACATATATATATATATCTCAAAAATCAAACATGTACATCAATGTTTAAGTGTCTATACATATATATCACAAAATCCAAACATGTATCAATGAACACATCAACTACATTGATGATCACCATCACGTGCTAGATGTGCGGGCCTGTGTGGATCCTCGTCCTACTGGACCTGAGTCTGTAAATGTAAATATAATGTTACATATATATATATATATATATATATATATATATATATATATATATATATATATATATATATATATATATATATATATATATATATATATATATATATATATATATATATATATATATATATATAAGAACTTGAAATTTAAATAAATTTTATAAAATTTTAATTTTTAATTTATTTCAAGTGTACCTCTGTATCATGATGAATCAGATCAGCAGGCTCCTCTAAATCTCCATATGCAGCACCTGTCGCAATGTCTTATACCACATTTAAATACATTTAAATTTAAATATAGAACTATATGTACACATGTATATCTATATAAATTGAAATTAAATCCAGATTCTTGTACTTGCTGTAATGCACGTCCAAGGTCGGATAACTCAGAAGAGTGCAAGGACATTGCATCAGGATCAATGGCGTCGTCCATAAGCAAATCTGAGAATCTACTATGAACTCGTGAGGTCATAGCCTGTGTTTGCTGTGTGGGAGCCTGTGTATGCTATGGAGGCGGTGTAAGATCATCCACACTCTGTCTAGAGGAACCTGCCTCTGCATCTGAGCTTTGACCTCGACTGCTGCCTGTGGAGGATCTATGACACTGTCCTCCTCCAATGAAAGTAGGTAAATCACGTGGCTCAATCCCATGCAATGTAGAAATCCTTTGGTAAGCAGCCAAGAGATCACTCACTAACATACCACTAATCTCACGCACGCGATCCTCAGGTAGTCGTCCTATCTCATTTGGAGTAGGAAGATCAAATCTGATGTATGGGTCATAAAATGGACTAGATGGTGATACACCTACACTCGTCCATGATCGAAGCATGTACCTACCCACACGATCAGATGAAAACTGCTCAACCTGAGTTGCAATGGTGGCAATGCTAGAATACATATCTAAACGTGTGTCCTCAGCTGCAACCTGCCCAGCTCCAGTGTAGGCCTCCAAACCTTTTGGAAGAACCAAAAGGTTTTGACCCACCAATGCCCTCTTACTAGGGGGCTGTGGTATATCGGGTCATCTACACTTATCCTGATATCTCCCCCGACCCTAACCAACATGTGGAGGTAGATCTGTGTAGTCAACATCATAGCCCAAATGAAACTCTGCAAACAATTGTTTGCAGAAATATAGTGGCACCTCATCCTTTTGGGGCCACATATGATGTGCTGCTAACCATCTAGGATATATAAAAGGGGCCACTATGTCATCTGTACAAAAAGTGACCCTATATGCTTGAACCACCCTCTTATTGATGTAATGGGTGCCAAACATGTTCTTCACCTGAGTGACTGAGACATCTAAATCAACTGTCCTCCAACCTACTGTCCCTATGACAGTGCTAGATAGGCTATGATAAAAAACATCAATCGATACATCATCATATGGATTGTATGATTCAGCCTTTTGAATCATACTCATGAGCTCAGTGCGTATAGCTGTCAATTTCTCCCTATTAGGGAGAGTAGTACTATTCTGCAGTGTTCGCTCTAATGTAGTTAGAGCAGCCTGCATCCTAGAGATAGTCTCATCTCTATGACTATCTCTAGCATGTGGGGCCTGGGTACTATTACGGTCTGAGGGAGCTCGTGATCCATGACTATCATGGACACTCTGATTTGAACCACTAGAAGCCATGAGTGATATGCACACAAAGGTAATATATATCTAGATCTAGATATAGATAAAAAATGTTCGCTGCAAGTAGGCACATGTGCACATATACATACATCCAAATGTTAGAAAATCAATTGATAAATATATATATATATATATCTACAAATTAATTTAAATAAATTAAAAATATCTAACTTTCAATTTGTACATGTGTTGTACAATACTTCAAGTAAACATGAAAATATTTTAAAAACTTCAAACAAACACACACGAACTAATTTTCAAATGCATATTTACATAATATAAATTATATTATATTAAATTAAACATTTAAATTCATGCATTTACATATGCACATGTGTAATATTTTTAAATATTTAAAAACATAATTTAAACTTGAAGGCATTTACACATGTATTCAATCATGGTAGTAGAACTAATTCATGTGCACGCATATTTACTAATTTGAATGCATATTTACATGTACATATTTACTTTACACACATGACAAAAATTAATTTGTACAAATTTCCATAACTAGAGAGGGAAAAACATTATATTGAAATTAAATACTAAAAGAAATGGTGAAAATGTATAATAATTTGGAAAGGGGTTCATGGGTCTTAAGAGTCTTAATTAGGTTGAAAGTAACCTGGTCTTATGGGTCTTATGAGCTCATCTTAAGGGTCTTATGAGATCGTCTTATGGTTCTTAACCTGGTCTTAAATGAGCTCATCTTAAGGGTCTTATGAGCTTGTCTTAAGGGTCCTATTGGGTATTAACCTTCTCTTAGAGGGACTTTGTAATGTTTGACTGTGTGATGATTACCACAATGTGTTATGGAACTTTCATAGGAAAATACTTTATCCTAAGTTTTAGATAGTATCAAAACCTTAGTTTGGTAACTTTAGGCAACTAAAAATAAAGATGACATTATAATTAAGGTATCCTAGATATAATAACAGTTAGGGCTTTATTCATTTTGATAAATAGGAATTTTCTTAGCAAAGGATGAAAATAATAGTTTTGATAATATCCAGCACTATACTTATTTAGACTAAAAAAAATGCATAGGGGAGTTTGATCATCCACAGGCCATGACAAATAGAATAAGGAAATATGACAATCTAGACCATGACTAAGATTAAAGAGAACTAATTGAATTGATTAAATAATATTGGCACTAGACAAAAATGTTTAATTACTCAATCTACTAACAATAATAAATCAATACAAAAGAAAAGTGTTAAGAGTTCAATGATAGCAAAGTGTTCAAACAAACAATACTATTTCAAATCAATTTAGTTGGCTACCTTGGCTTTATAGAAAGTTATATGATATTGATGGTATAGTTTTCTTGTGGCTTGATAATAATTAAATGATTAATTTTGTATTACAAAATGTGATAAGTTAAAACACATTAGTATGCAAATGTTATCTAATAATTGTTATCAGATAACTATATAATTCTTAGGATTTACTATGACATCTTTCTTCATATTGCCTTTCCTGTCTCACAACTATAGGTCTTATAAAGATGAATGCCAATATCATGGTCCAACTCTAAAATATCAAAAAGAAAGTAATGCAATTTCAAAGATATATACTAAATATTTGGGCTAAATCAAAGAGTGTTACAATGGATAATGATACTTTATTTCAACATTTTTGTGACTATTATGTGTTTTGGTTATGCTAGTCTATTTTGTTTCTTTCCATTTATTGATATAGCATCTAGTCATTATTAAACTACTTTGTTCAATATTAAAAAATATGAAAACTTAAAACTTAAGGATTAATTTATTAGGAGTCAACAATGAAATAAAATAAAAGTGCATGCTATAAAGAAAAGTTTTTTTAATATATAACTTGATCTAATGGCATGAAAACAATATAACTCAAACAATGATGATTATTGAATGCATAAGGTAAGTTGCTTACTACACTGTTTAGTCATTTAACCTAGGTAGCGGTTGCACTTGTCCTTGTCACTTGGGTCCTATTGGGTCTTAAGGGTCACATTAGGTCTTAAAGGTTTTAATTAGGTCTTATTGAGCCAAGTAAGGGTGAACTATTTTGACCTATTAAGTTCTATTAGGTCTTAAGTGGTCCTATTAGGTCTTAAGGGTCCTAATAGGTCATATTTAGTGGATGTTAAGTCTTGAAAGTGTTCCTATTAGGTCAGTAAGAGTAGATAGTCCATTATGTTTTAATTTTGATATTATTAAGTTAAATATTGGATCTTATAATTACATCCATCCTATTAGGTTTTAATGGTCTTATTAAATGTCTCAAGGGTAGGTGGACTATTTCATGTTTTTAAACGTTCTAGTTTACATTTTACTTAAATTATATATGTTTTCTATGTTTAAGTTTTATTTGTTAATTTTGTACATTTTTAAAAGTAAATACAATACATATTAAGAAAAGACTTTTTTTTACATATGAATATTAAAAAAATAATTAAAAAATATTTAAACAACATATATACATAAAAAATAACTAAAAAACACAAACAAAAAAATAAAAAAATAAAAAAAAAAATCTACCTCTGACTCGGCCAAGTTGCACTATCACTCTTTAGCCGCTTTCCTTAGCCCCTCACTATTCAAATGAGGGGCTAAAACCATTGAGCGGGCTATTAGTAGTACCTCGTAGACTCGGCCGAGTCCTACTCGGCCGAGTAGGACTCAGCCGAGTCTCCGCGGCCACGTAGGTGCCACTCAGTGCCCCGTGGCACCTCCCCTTCTTCGGCCGAGTAGGACTCGGCCGAGTTAGTCGGGTTAGCCAAAAGGGTGACACCCGATTGTACTTTTACCCTTTCACATTGAATTCTTCTTTGGATTTCCCTTTCACATTGAAGTCTCCTAAAATTGTTCTTTCATGTTGAAGTTTTCTTTGGATTTTCCTTTCAAATCTTAAGGCCCTCTCTTCTTCTTTGTCCAAAATATAGCTTGATCTAATGTGTGCCCTTCAGCATTCCTTCTTTCTCTCCAAGTTAGATTACTAAATTCCAAAATGATATCTTCTCCTCTTCCTTCAAACTGTAAATTTGGATGTACTACTAGAAAGATATTGTGATGAGGTAACACCATCTTATCTCATCTTAACTTGTTGATGGTTCCACAAATGAATTTGAACGGCCCCTCCTTCTAGTGCCAATTTTGTTGATGTAAGTTTTTTGACCACTCCAACATGCAGAATAAAATACCAAGTATTCTATCGCATGTTGGGTGTGGTCACAAAAATCACATCAATAGGCACTTCATATTTTATGTCTCATCTTTGTTTTGTTCCAGTCCAAAAGTTGTGTATTTAATCCTATCCACCCTTGTTAAGAACCAACTTGACAAATCTCTAGTGAGATCTCCTATATTGAGATATTGTCTAAAGGTATTCATTCAAAGTGTGTTCATCAAATAACCTTAGTAAATTTGTTAAAGAGTACTTTTTTGGGTCAATGCCTTGTAATTTGGCCTTTCTTCAAGGATTTTTAGGCAATTTTAAATTTTTGGACTTAATCATCCTAGCATGCCTTTACCCCCAACTCCCCTTTTCTTCGCTAAGCCCATTTTTCCTGAAATTTGGGATCCCAGGTTTGGTCCTCCATGCATACTTTCCTCAACTGCCAAAAAAATTCACTTTTCAAATTTTGGACTTTCAGATTTTCTCATCCTAGCATATTACCTATTGGACTTGTCATCCCTAGCATGCCTTTCCCTCCAAGTCCGTTTTTCCCTCTAAGCCTTTTTTCCTTGAATTTCAAGACTCTAAGTTTGTCCTCCATGCATACTATACTCAACTGCAAAAAAATCCGCTTCTCAAATTTTGGACTTTTGGATTTTCTCATCCTAACATACCTATTGGGCTTGTCATCCCTAGCATGCCTTTCCCTCCAAGTTAGATTTTCCCCTCTAAGCCTCTTTTCCTTGAATTTCAGGACTCTAGGTTTGGTCATCCATGCATCCTTTCCCTTCACTGTCAACTTTTTTCTCCAAAAATCCACTTAGCAAATTTATTATTTTTTCTGAATGTCTCTCTAGAGCCTAGCTTACCTGTGCATTTTGAAAGGCGTGGTCTTTTCTGGTATCTCAATTAGGTCCCATTTGGGCGCTAGGATACCAAATGCCAGATACAATCAATTCTGGAAGATGCTGCAATTCTCGAAGATACATATTCTTAAAATAATTTCTAGAATATGTGTTGATCTGTTTGGTTCACCCGAAAGATGACTGAGAAGATTATTTTCTGTGTTTAGGTGAAGCTTCAATATATACCAGAAGATCTCTATCCCAAAATATTAACAGGCTGCTACAGCAATGCATATCATGAAATCAGCTGCAACCCTTGTCCTGAAAACTCATCCAAATGGACTCCCAACAGTACACTTTCAATTAAACCTAAACAATGAAGAATAAGGCACCCCCAAAATGAATAAGGTGCCCACTGTGCTTTAAGAAGGCTAAATTGAGAGACATCAGACTTCACTATTTGCAATAAATAGCTGTAACTTGTAGAGTTCAGAAGGTAATTCCCTTATATAAATAAGTCTTTAACATGCAAAAACCTTTAGAACTGGTGATTTTGAGATGTCATATCATCTTTTTCATATATCGGTGCTTCTTGAGAAATTTTGAAAAGTTACAATTACCTTAAATGACAGGGTATTACACAAACTTGTGGATATTTGTTTTACATGTGATTCAAAACAGAGCTCACTATTCTGATTCTACCATATTTCTATTTTATATAGTTTACTTTCATTTCATTTTATTTGTATTGAGTTAATTGCAAAAAAATGCATTCTTTTTGCAGTTTCTATTTTGAATACTGATATAAATAATATTTTAAAACTAAAATTAACTGAGGTTTGAACAGCAGAGAATTGACATTTTTACTGTCTCAATATTTATATAAAATTAGGAAGAGATGTCCATAATTCAATTTTCATTCTTGAAAAGCTGTGAATTTTAAGCATTTCCTCTTACAAGTCAAGTTGCTATAATTTTCAAGAATATAAAGAAGTTATTCTTGTCTTTCCATTATTGTAACTTTCACAGCTCCTTATTTGTTGAATGAGCTTTTGCAATTCATTGTCTAATAAATGTGCCAAAGAATTTTTTCACTATTTCATCATGTATAGTTGACTAAATGGCAAGTTTATATGGGCAAACTGTTCAGGGTGTTAAACCATAGTCATCCAGAAACTCAAACTCAAAGACATGAACTAAGACGTCATCCCCTTATCAAATTCTTCTGATGACTATTTTTTTTATATATGGTATAGCCACTATTCTTATTTATTTACTCGTATACCCTGATCTATGTAATATAGTATGAGTTGGTTATTGCTGAAAAGATATTTTTAATTTCTTTTTTCTTCATCTTAGCTCATAAAATTTTCTTTAGTTCTCTTCACTTCTTTGAGTTTGCCCCATTTCACACCTTCATGCAATTCAACATTTGATAGTGAAATTTTGTAGTACATTGTAGGCCACAATCAAATCATATTCCGAGAATAATCAAGCAGAAGATTCAAGGAGAAACTTGTAAACATGGGGTTTGATACTGAGAAAACTAATAAGAAGAGTAAGGGATATTTTTATTAGCTAGGGAAACTTGGAAAGAAATGATGTGATGGCTTTCTGAATTCCAAGATTATTTATCAGATGGCAAGCCAACCTACGACAAAAAAATCATAATTTCCAACAATTATATCTTTCAATAAATCTGTGTTATAGTACCCAATATATTACATATTTAATAATGGTAATGATGTCATCCACCAGTCATGCAAGTAGATTTAAATTGAAAGTATTTCTATTTTTTCCCTTGCATTTGGGTTTCACCAATCATCGTGTTATCTATTCTCAAATGCTCTTTCTTGTTACACATAAAAATGCCCATATGAAATGATGTTAATCAGGTTTTATTTGCTCTATAGAAAAAGTGTCATCTGTGTGAAAAGTTGTCGTCAATGGAAAAGTTGTCATCTATGTTTATGTTTCCGATTGAGCAGGTCTGGTGAGATGTGGAAGGAGTTGCAGGTTACGTTGGATGAATTATCTTTGCCCTGATGTCAAGCATGGCAACATTTCACCAGAGGAAGAAGAGCTCATCATCGAACTTCATAAGGTGCTTGGTAACAGGTATGGAGATTAGAGAATTGATGAATGTTTTTCAACTTATCTTAACATTCCTCGAAGGGTGCGTAACAAATGCTTATTTATTGGTTTAAGTAGAGGATTATAAATGTATCTGGTGATTATTACATTGCGTTGAAGTTTACAAATGCTTGGTTTACATATTGTTTGCCAAAATGAAATGATGCAATTGACTAGTAAAGCATAAAAATTCAAGATCCAAGAACTACTAGAACAAGGAAAAAGAAAGAGAGATCAAGAAAAAAAAAGGACTAACTCATAGACTACGAATTGTAGAATTGGAATCATAAATTGGATATGAAGGGCCCTTTAACACATACTTGGACAAGGTAAGTAGAATTGCTTAAAATATGATAGTCTTCATGTTGATGCAAATGTGCTTATGGACTACCAAATTTGATTTCTAGATAGTAGGTTTTTTCTACTAATATTTATTTTGTATCTCATGTCTTGGATGCATCGTTAACTTTTAATCTAAAAGCAATCCACTTTCCTTATCACTGCACCTAAAATGAACAATGTATACACATCACATACTCATATTTTGACTTAGTGCTTAAAATTGACATGGTAATAAAATTGAATGGGGGGAAAAATACATTTGGGTTTAGTGCATTAAAATTGAACAAAGCGAATATCATTTGGTTTGGAGCTTAAAAATGAGCTCATGTTCTTTTGTGGATGATTTGTAGATTAGTTAATATTTGAATTTTTGGTGTTTAATTTGATTAACCTTTTTGTCTTGAGTTTTTGGTGCACTTTCACATTCTGTTAAAGTAAAAATATTTTTTTATTTTTAGAGAGGCTTTCTTGTCTGGAGGTGCACTCAATAATCAAAAGATGAACTCAAATTGGAGAAATCACTTCCGTTGATATAAAAATTAAATAAGACTCTAGGTAAACTCTAGTCTCATCTACCAAGATTGAGCGAGGTGTGTTGATGGTGGTTCTTATTCAGCAAGTAGTGCCTAAGGAGTCGATGTGGTCAACTAGAGACTTTAGTGTCTCACACATGTACAAAATGATTGGGGAGAAGCCACAGATCTGACTAAAAATTGATGAGGAGAAAATATCCTTTTCTCAGTCATGTGCTCAACTAAGCAAGCCAAATTGTGATATTGCTATCATGATTCAATTGTGTAGTTTTTTGAGTCAAACTCATTGACTTGTGATTCATGAGTAGTGGTTTACATGAACCCATCTCTCATGAGAATGAATAGAACACTTAGCACTCATTGGCTCAAGGTGATGCTTATGGAGGTGAAGCACCGGGATTTCCTGGGAGGTCATCCATCCCAGTACCACTCCAGCTCGAGCGCACTTAACTACGGAGTTTCCTCCATGGTTAAACCCACTTTGCTTGCATCCTCATTTGCAAAACCTTCACCAAGTGTTGTGCCTTATGAACCATTCATTAGAAAGCCCCTTAAGCTCATCAATTCATAAGTAGGAGATATTTTCCACAGCAAGTCAGATTGTGATATTGCTATCAAGATTCAATTGTGTAGTTTTTTTATTCAAACTCATTGACTCATGATTCATGAGTAGTGGTTCACATGAACCCATCTCTCATGAGAATGAATGGAACACTTAGCACTCATTGGCTCTAGGTGATGCTCACAGAGGTGAAGCACCGGGACTTCCCGAGAGGTCACCCATCCCAGTACTACTCCAACTCGAGTGCACTTAACTACGGAGTTTCCTCCATGGTTAAACCCACTCTACTTGCATCCTCATTTGCAAAACCTTCACCAAGTGTTGTGCCTTATGAACCATCGATTAGAAAGCCCCTTAAGCTCATCAACTGGATGGATGGTTCATAAGGCACAACACTTGGTGAAGGTTTTGCAAATGAGGATGCAAGCAGAGTGGGTTTAACCATGGAGGAAACTCCATAGTTAAGTGCACTCAAGTTGGAGTAGTACTGGGATGGGTGACCTCTCGAGAAGTCCTGGTGCTTCAACTCTATGAGCATCACCTAGAGCGAATGAGTGCTAAGTGTTTCATTCATTCTCAGGAGAGATGGGTTTGTGTGAACCACTACTCATGAATCATAGGTCAATGAAAAGAACTCTGAATGCATCTTCGGTCTATAACATTTTTTTTATAAAAAAAATTAGCAGTGGTCAAAATTTTGACCAATACGACAAACAATTTCCACCAATCCTTGGTCGAAATTTCGACCAATGAACAGAAAAATCGACGAAAAACCGATACCTTCCACCAATGCAATGGTCAAAATTTCGACCATTGGATTGGTGGAAGGTATTATTTTTTTGTCGATTTTTCTGTTCATTGGTCAAAATTTTGACCAATCATCTAAGAGAACCACTAGTCGAAATTTCGACCATTGCAAAAAAATGACAAAGATCTTGAGCCTGGGATATAGTTGAAATTTTGACCTATGTTTTGGTCAAAATTTTGACGAATAATAAATACGTCAAAAATTTGACAAAAAAAGAATGACGGGAGTTTTGGTCGTAAATTCAACCAATTACTGTCAAAATTTTGACCAATTTTCATCGAAATTTGAAGTCAAATTTACTAGTGGCACCTATTAAAATGCTGACAAAAAATCACTTCGACTTTATGTTTTGGTAGATCAAATGAATCCATTTGAAAAACCTGTCTATGTGGTATGATGCTATTCGGAAAAAGCTTTTGTAGTACCCCACTCGTAGTTCTCTTTTAGGTTTCTTTATGTTTCAGTGTTTGACCGAATTCTTTTAGGTCACTTCTAATGTGATCCATTATTATGTTAATAAATGATGATTAAGGATTTCAGTTCATTTTATGTGTATCAGGTTATTGCCTAGAGTAGATGATGATATCATTTGATGTTATGTTTATGTTTTATATTGATTCATGGTACTGATCCCATACTGGCATGTGTATGGTTGTCATGTGTTTGCATCTGATTGACGTGTTTGTTTGGTAGAGGATGGAGGCATAGTTACTCGCATAGTCAAGATCCACACAACCGACTGTACCCTATCATTGTATGTTATATATAATTGTATGTACATGCTTCATCTTGTGGTGACAGGTTCGCAGGTACAGGGCATCGTCTTCCCTGAATTGGCAGGAGTGAGCATGCCCACAAACATTCATCACAATGGTAAAGAGGGGAGTTAATACACAGACCCAAACCCTAAACCTAAGCCAAATTGTCCTAGGATTGGACAAGTGTCAATCTTACTACCCTACCCGAATTCACCTGGTTGGCATGAATTTGTGGATCCCTTCTCTTGTGTTTGTTTGATTTATTGTGTTTGAGTTTTACTCTGCATGATTCAGTTGATTTATGATTATGTGGGTGATTATTGATTTATTAATTATAGTTGAATTATGTTAATTTAGATTATTTTATGTGAAAATCAATGTTAGGTGCATAGTTGAATTTAATGTTTAATTATGCTTCTAGAATTTAATTGGGGGAATTAAATTAAAGTGAATTGTTTTAGTATTGGAAATTAATATTGATTATGTCCTAAGTTTATTATGATGAAATTTAATTAAAATCACACAATTGATTATTTGGATTTAATTGAGTGTTTTATTGAGAATTGGATTTTATTATGTTTGTGAGTATTATTAAATGATTAAATAATTAATTACATGAATTCATGATGCATTAAGTATTTAATTTATTTAATAATAGATTTTATTATTAACATGTGCTTTATTGAGTTTGAAAGTAATTTGTTTGAAACTGTGACAACTTGTCTTTAGGAGACTAAGTTGAGTTGTGCACAATTAATTGATTTTTTAATTAATAATTGGTATTTTCTCTCAACAAAATGGGAGAGTTTGATTAGGAGTTCTTTTGTGAATCATCTAGGGTTTTGCATGTTTAGTGGAGTTGAATCCCTAATAGGGGGAATTAGCATTTATTTTTTATTCAATCAGGTTGTTGGAGGATTTTTGGAGAGAGAGAGCTTTTGGAGTTTTTGTGCTTTCCTTGTGTTCTTGAGCATTTGTGTGTGTGTTTGGATTTCTGGGTAAAGGTTGTTTGCATTTGGATTCGGGGATTGTATGCACTGTGATTCAAATCTGCAGGTGGAGCTTTTCTATTGTCAGATCTGAGGGTTTCAGCATTCTACAGGCCTTCTTATTTAGTATTTAGCATTGGAATTGAGGTAGGGATTTGTGGAGTTTTTATGTGAATTCATCAGTAGTTCTTTCTGCAATTTCTCTATGTTTGTTTCAGTTTGTAGATATAGATCTATTTTTTGTATATGCTTTCAATTTGGGGTTTAGAAAGCTCATAGGATTGCTATTTTATATTTTTATGCAAACTTGGCACAGTAGGGTTATGCTGCTCGATTTTGGATTAAAAATTCATCCTAGAACTCTTTGAAAATGAAAAATCAATCTCTATATAGTTAGTTCTATAGTTTGAATAAATTAATTTAGTGGGTTGTCAAAAACCCAATTTGGGTGAAAATTCCTTAATCTGGAAAAAAATCACTTTCTCTGTGTAAAAAAAAATAAAGAAACATAATCTGTTATTTTCATTTTCGGAAATAACAGACCTGTCAAAACAAAATTATAATATATATATATATTATTAGCATGTCATTTTATTAAAATGGGTTTTAAAAGATATAAATATCTTCTAAGTTAAATTCTATACTATCAAAAAAAAAAAAAAGTTTTAAAAAGCATTGAAAAGCTTTTATTTAAAATTGTTTAAAAAAAAAAAAAATTGATTTGATGTGGGAGCCGGGGGCCACCACATCCCCACTCCCCAAGGCTTGCGCGACAGGGCTGACTTGTCGTCAGTACACGTAGGTACTACACGGCAGCCGTAGTCTGCCAGCCTGCCACCGCCTGTGGTGGTACCGTAAGCGGTACTGTGCGCAGGGTTGGTGGGGCTCGATTAATCCCCCCCAACGCACTTTTAATAAATTTGTTGTTTTTATTTATTTATTTTTGTATTGTTATTTAATTTAATTTTTGTATATTATTTTTACTTAATTTAATTTGTTTATTTGTTTATTTAGTTTTAATGTATATTTAGTTTGTTAGTTAAATTTTAATTAATATATAAAATTTATTAATTAATTTTTAATTAATATAAATTTTGTAAAGTAATTAATATGAAATTTGTTGTATATTTAATTCAAGTTTTAATTAATATATTTTTAAATTCAAATTTTGAAGTGACTTAATTTTATAATGTATTTTAGAATACCTTATATCATATAGTTATTTTGTATTTATTTTAGTTAGAGGAAATATTGGTTCTTAATTTAATCATTTGAATTGAAATTCATAATTTAGATTTTATATAAATCAAAAATTAGATTAGAACTATATGATTTAGTTAGAGTTTAATAAACATTTAGTGTTTTTTTTTTATAGTTGGTTTAGTTAGATAGAACTTGGCATATAGTTTTCGTGTGCTTAGGTTTTTATAATATTTGATTTGTAATTTGAGAATTCAATCGAACTAGACCTATTGTGTTACTATTTAAATGTGACGTGTGTATATGCATGGTTAGGTTAAACAAGGTACATATATTTTGTGTTTTGTGATAAATTTAATTGTAAATCATATTGGCATACAAACTTAACAAGTGTTTAGTTTTATACTGAAATTGAACGTTTTCATTATGTTGGAAACTTAGGTACTCTACAGGGAATTCATTTTACTTATATTATTATTTGAAATAATTGATTTCAGAATTTTCCTAGTAGACCTTATGCTTGAATTCAAATATGTTGATTATGGAGTATATTTGATCATAGTTTTATTTAGTTCAAAATGGTGTGAGTGTTGTATTCTTCATGTCTTCTATCACAATATGGGTTGTCAGGAACTAGAAAACCTAGGGGAATACAAAGGCTGGGGTATGAGTCAGATGTTCTATTTCAGCTATGTTTTGATGTGTGTGTACTTTATCTGATTATCACTCCTGTTTGACCATTGGGCTCATGATATATTGTATTCTGTTGTGGTATTTCTGTAACCATATCTAGTTCTTTTGTGTGAAAATGGATACAAGGTTACGTAGTTGTATACCTGGTTAGATCTAGGAGAGATCTATGAGCCTAGGGTAGTTTACCTAGACATGTAATAGGAGGTGGCTTGCAATAAGCGCCGAGGCCCACAAGTGGCTGTCAGGATCACTTATTGTAAAGTTTCAATAATCAAGTGATAACCTAATATAATTAAGGGGTATTTAATTGAACCTAATAAGATATAAGTCCTCACCCATGCTTGAGTGTTAGTACAGACTAAGGTGGAGTTGAGAAGATGACTAGCCCCCTTTTAAGGGATGAGTTGGCATAGTTGATGACTTCATTAGTACGAGAGGTCATTGATACCGTGTATGGTCACTTGGGTGCTATGATCTAGAGATATTACCAAGACAAAACTCAAGGGTTAGACCTACATGATGACACCTTCCTATGCATAGTCTGGTTATTCTACATGTGTCGATTGCCTCTGGATTAGTGAGTTGTACCTTTATCTTTATCATGTTGTATCTTGAGTTAGAGTGCTTTCAAGATCCTTCTGCTTAGGGTTTTATCCTTGTTTTGTATTGGTTATCCGATTGGGGTTTGTGGTTATCTCCTCAGCATGGTGGGGTAGGCCTTTGTGGTTCTACATGGACGGGTGGTAGTGATTCTTTACCATTTGAGATTCGACGTTCTGGTGTCGGTGCTTGATGGTGGTCCTGCAGTTGGTTTCCTTATGATATTTCTTTGATGTTTCTTTCTTATCTTCATATTTGTAATCTTGTATTAGTGTATCGCATGTGATACCTAATCTGGACATTGTATTATCATAGTTAGTTTTATTACTACATACCCTGTGACATGTGCAGTGGATGTCAGTTTATGTACATGTCATGGATGTCCATGAGGATTGTATTTATTGTTAGCATGTAATTGTAATTTTTATGTTATGGAATCTTTTGTTGATGTTAGTTCTTTAGTGTGTTTTGTTCTTAAGTAATTCTACGTCATGGAACCCTTGAGTCTTGTAATCTGTATTGGATGTTGTGTCAATGTGAGTAAATGGTAATTGCTTCTGCATTGTTGTTTATCTTATTTGTTAACTTTAGAAAAAAAAATTGTTCACCAAACTTAGTAGCATGTTTACGATTAAATTCTCTTGGGTTCTTTGGCGGGGCATTACAGCTTTATAATGAATATAATTTTAATACATATTGAGTTCATTATCACTTTTAAATATTACTTTAACTAAACATAGGTTGTTTGGTAATTCAACAACCTGTCTCTTCAAGACTTTAGGAAAAATAGTAAATTACAAAAAAAAATTTATGAAAAATATGTAGGAACAGAGTATTTGTGTTACCTTTTTATATAAAAAATAAAAAATGAATTTTGATATACACAAATCAAGTTAGAGCGATCCAAGTGACCTTATGTCTAAATTACAGTTACTGTCACTTTAGAACTTAATAAACTATGAAATATTGACCCAAAATGAATGAAACCAATTGCATCCTTTAGATATTTAAGTTACAAATATAATCTCAAAATAATTACATCATTATCATATTTTTAAAAAAATTTATGTTGATCCAAGTGATAGTAACTCCTTAAAAACACATTTTTTTCACACCAACCACTTTTCGAAGGAGAATGAAAAATGAATTTTTATTTTTTTAAAAAAATATATTTAGAAACTAGAAAGAAAATTCTAAAAGAGTCTAGCTTACATCATCTTCAAATTCCTAATAGTTTGGTGGCAACAGGTGTTCGAAAGTAAATTTTTTTCTCAGAATGTTGATCTCTGTGTCAAAGTTGGCTAAAAAGTGGGACACACTATTGTGGGACTAGCCCCTTCAATATATCTACACCCTTTCTCTACGAGTAACCACACACATCCACACTTCCAATTTTTCCCTAAAATCATATATAAGTCATCAACCTTAAAAGGAAAAAAGGTTGGCAAAACCCCAAATTCAAACTCCAAATCCACATGCCAAGAATCACAATTCAAATCCATGTTGACTTCCAAAAATAGAAATGATCTATATCAAAAATATCAATCTCATAACACATCCATAAATCGTACCTCAATATTCACAAAAATATTTTACTGATCAAGTTGGCCAAGAACATAAGAAAATTGCCACCGACTAAAAAATCCTCCAAACTTGATCACCACAATCAATGCTAATTGCCAACTCAGTATGCACAGAACCCAAGAACATCCATAGGCATCATGAAGAACACACAAACATTTGAAGCCACTTGAACCATCAAATTAATCAACATCTCTTATACCAAACCCCAAGAACATTGTCACCTTCAACTATAACACCTAAAAAATGCCTAGTAGAGCTCTGGACCATAAACCTTCTGAACTAAGGACACATCAAAATTTCCTAAATCTCCTCAGACGCAAAGGAGGTAGATAATTGGTGTCGAAGGCTCACCCAATTACCAAACCACCTTGTAAAATCACTACTCGGAAGCAATAACTAATGGAATGAGAGAAAGGAAGCAAATCTTATTCATTTATTCATTCAAACTTCATACTTGTCAGATTGTAAGGCCTTCCCAGTTATGGCCAATAGAAATAGGAATCAATTATAGAACATTACAGTCTTCATGCATGCAAGATCCATGATCTCCAACTTCTTATTCTTCCTTCTAACCTCGCTCTCAATTCGCTACCCTAAATCTAAAATAGATTATTACATTTTTACTTGAGGCTACCAAACAGGTCAGCCTAAAGAATCATCTAGATCCAACATCAGAGAAAGAAATGACCTAGATTTAGGTCCACACATTTTCTAGTGAGTGACCCCATCATTAAGATCATGACTAAAATTAAATGCACAAGTCGACCTCAACAAAAGATTCAAAACAAACCCGTCGATGAACTAGGCCACTGAGAAACATAGACACACAGTGTAGTACCTCGCCCCTAGTCCAATTTTATAAATGTTATGACTATTTTAGGATGATATATTATATGTTAGGAGATCATTGATGCTTATGATTTTACTAACCCCATACTTGCATGTGTATGGTCAATGTGTTTATTTTATATTTCTGTTTGATGTGCCTGATGTGGTTGAGGGACAGAGTCGTAGTTACTTTCTTATGAGATCCACACGATCAGCCAATCCCCGCCATTGTCTGTTATATATATTATATGTACATGCTTCATCTTGTGATGACAGGTTTGCAAGTACAGGGCATCATCTTCCCTGAATTGGCAGGAGTGAGTGTGCCCATAAACATTCATCTCAATGGTAAAGAGGGGAGATAATACACAAACCCAAAACCCTAACCTAAGCCTTATTGTCCTAGGATTGGACAAGTGTTAGTCTGACTACCCTACCCAAATTCATCTGGTTGGTATGAATTCGTGGATCTCGTTCTTGAGTCTATGCATGGTTTCAGTTTCCTTGATTTTATTGTGCTTGATTTTATAGTGCTTGATTCAGTTGATTTATGATTGTTTAGGTGATTTTATATGATTATCGATGTTAGGATTATAGTTGAATTTAATGATTTAATTATGTTCCTATGTTTAATTTAGAAAATTATCTAAAGTCAATTATTTAATTAATTGAAAATAATTGATTATGAAATTGGAATTAGGATTAATTATGCTTGAGTGTATTATTAAATAATTGAATATTTAATTACATGCTTTAGGATGTATTAAATATTTAATTTATTTAATTTGGATTTTAGTTATTAACTTGTGCTTATTGGAAAATGATTTGAATTATGCTTGCATATTTTATTAAATGATTAAATAATTAATTGCATGAATTTGTGATGCATTAAGTATTTAATTTATTTAATAATGAATTTAAATTATAACATGTGCAAATTGGAAAAAGGAGTTTTCTTTCAAAAAGACAACTAGCTTTCAAAAGTTAAGTTGAGTTGTGCATTTAAAAGATATTTTAATTAATTAATTTTATTTACTTTCAATTTTGGAATTAGAGTTGGATCAAGAGTTGTCTTATGAGTCATTTCTGATTTGGAGTTGAACTCTGAGTTAGCTTTTGAGTTGTCTTTTGGGATTGCATGAATTTGGGAATGGAATTCCTATTAGGAGATTATTGCATTCATTTTTTAGGGAGACGGGTTTTGGAGAAGATTTTTGGAGAAGGCTTGTGTGCTTGGTATTTTGGAGATTTGTGGATTGTTGTGGCTACATGTTGAATTGAATTTCTCTATGCATCTGAATCGAGCACCTGTTTGCAACATAGCTTTCAGATCTACAGGTTGGGTGTGATTTTGGAGATAATTTTGTTCTCAGATTTACAAGGGTTTTCATTTTCAGTATTTGGCATTGGATCTAAGGTAGGCATTGAATTTTGCCTATTATCTCTATTTTTACATCCTTTTGTCTTTCTATGTTTTTAATAGATCTGGGTATTCAGAAACCCTAGTGTAGTTGATTTCTGTATTTTATTACTACTTGGCATCGTAGTGTTACTCCGAAATTTTTTTGTTAAATACTTGTTTATGGATTTCCTACAAATTGAAATATTAATTCTGGGCAATAGTATAACTATAGGGAATGATGAAATAAATTCCTATTGAAAAAAAAAAAACCCAATCTAGGTATAAATATTCATCCTAGAATTTAAATAATTATTCTTTGTTCTTTTTGTTTTCTTTAGGAAAATTTAAAAGTTGTATAGTCAAATTAATAGGATCTAGAAAAGACAACATTAGTTGTTTATGCATGTGACTGTCTTAAAATATTGTTTATATTCCTCTTGTAAAAAAAAGTATGTCTTTGAAAGAAAAGAATATGTTTTAATTAAATTAAATAAATGTCAAAAAAAATATATTAGTTTGAATCAAAATTCATTGCTTTGAGTTTTTATTAAGGAAATTCTTTTTAAAAAAAATATTTAAAAGTTATGATGGGGGCGGGGGCCACCGCACCCCCCAACCCCCATTCTCCCTGCATGACGACAAAGAGTACTGCTGACAGTAGTACTAACTCTGCTGAGGCAGAGGGAGTACTACCGAAGGCAGTACTGCCCTGCGCCAGCATGGGGGTACCATAGAGAAAGGGGCGTGGGGCCCACAAGGACCCCCCCTCTAAACTTGTTTTTTATTTAATTTTTATTTTATGTTAGTTTAATATATTTTGTGTTATGCTAATTTATAACATGAATAATTTATTTCATATTAATTTATTTTATATTAATTTAATTAATATTAATTCATAATTTATTTATTTATTTTGTAATAAAATTTGATTTTAGTTTAATTAGTTGATTTTGTTTTATGTGATGTATTAGTTTAATTAAATTAATTATTATTGTTGATTTAGTTTGTAGTTAATTAAATTGTAGAATTAATTTGGTTTGATTAATTTAGTATATTTATGTTTGTTTGATAATAGATAAATTTAGTTGGTTTATTTAAATTTGGTTAGATAATCTATCTTGGATGCTTAATTAACTTTTAAGTATTACTTTATTAAAGGAATTAGAACATTTATGCTTACTTTAGGGCATGTCTTTCTTATAAGATGTTTATTTGTTATTGGATCATTCTTTTAAAATTGAAGTGCATCCATTGAAATTGCGTCTTTTATTTTGTCAAAGATATAGGGCAAGGAATAATCTCTAAATTGTGGTGCTAATGTAATGATTATGTTCTGATTATCCTAGTGGGAATCTTTGTTTATGTACTTGAAATCAATTATGTTCAAAATGGAATTTGGTATTCTTGAGAATTTAAGTGTTATATGATGCATTGTGTCTTCTTCGTGCCTGAACTGCATTCTTGTGCATTATGTGATTTCAGGCATTAGAATGACCTAGGGGGAAACATAGACAGGGTTATGTGTTAGTTGGATTGTATTTCAGTATCATGTTTATGTGTGTGTTTATTCTGATTGTCATCTATGAATTGATCTTATGGGCTCTTATTGGATAATATCTATTTTTGGTATCTTTGTAATCATTTGGGTTTCTATGTGTGAAACTGCATCTAAGATTACTTGGTAGTATACCTGTTTGATGTTTATATGATTATGAGCCTAGGGGAGATTGATTAAGTGCATCTTAGGGGAGTGGCTTACAATAGGGGCTGGGACCCAAAGTGGTCAGCACCTGGGAAACCTATTGTAGGTTATGTAATTAAGTGATAACATAGTAATTAAAACTTTATAGATCATTTAAAAAGATAATTTAGAGTATGGTTATGATTAGAATTCCTCATTTCTGTGAGAGAGAATTCTAGTCCCACATGGATCGTATTGAGAGTCCCGGGCCCAAAGTGGCCAGTCCAGGGTAACTCAATGCTTGAGGGTCCGGGGTCCAGAGTGACCAATCCAAGGTAACTCAAGTAGATAGACATGTGATGACACTCCCATAAGCATGTAGCCTAGATCATCTCCTGAGTTTCTATTTATGCCTCTGGATTAGTGAGTCTCACCTTTCTCTTTATTTTTGTAAACTTTGAGTAGAGAGCTTTTAGGATTCCTTGCTCAGTGGTTTTATCCTTGTTTGGTTTTGGTCATCCGATTGGGGTTTGTGGTTATCTCCTCAGCACGGTGGGGTAGACCTTTGTGGTTCTGTACAGACGAGTGGTCGTGATTATTTACCATTTGAGATTCGACATCTTGGTGCCGGTGCTATTGGTACTCCTACAGTTGGATGCCCTTATAGTTCTTCATTGATTCTTTATTGATGGTTCTTATCTTATCTTCCTTTATGTAATCCTATATTAGAGTATTGCATGTGATACCTAATATGGTCATTGTGCTTCCTTGTTAGATTTATTAGTACATACCTTGCGACATGTGCAGTGGATGTCATTTTATTAGATATCATGGATGTCCATGAGGTTTGTTATTATTGTTGTAAGTTGTAATTGTATCATTTATGATATGGAATATTTTGTTATCTTTCTTTAGTTGTGTTTTGTTCTTAAGTAATTCTATGTCATGGGACCCTCAAGATTTGTAATCTATTTTGGTTGATTGGTTCAATCTGAGTTAATGGTAATTGCTTCCACACTATTTTTTATCTTGTTTGTTAACTTTTTTAAAAAAAAATTCACCAAACTTAGTTGCAAGTTATAGGTTAATCTCTCCTAGGTTCCCTGGCGGGGCATTACACACCGAACCAACTCAATGAAGAACACCACCAAGAAAAAACAAAAATACAAAAAATCCACTTATTGAAAGGTACCATCGAGCAGATACATGTAACCAAGTGCACTAGTGAACAACAAGAAAACTCCATCGAGAAATCCAATGTAGTTACCGAGCACTTCTAACAAGCTACCGAACTATAGGATTGCCATAAACCCAAGATGCTCCTACATCAAAAACCTAGGGTTGAAAAGAAATGATTCTTTGAATCATGAGTGAGATACAACATGAGTTGAATCCAAATCAAATTGAGAAATCCATGTAGATTCATCAACGGGTTTATTCTTCCACTTTACCAAGTATTCCATGTAATCCTTTCCTCTTGTGCTTCTACCAAGTCTTTGTTCCAAAATCTGCTCAACTTCTTTTGTCTGCTTCTTAGGATAATCACTTGGTACTGTCACTTCTTCATCAGTCTCATGATAGTTATACAAATAAATAATTTTGAATATTGGTGATATGTTCATGTCATTAGGCAATTCAAATTCATAAGCATTTCCATTGTCAAACTTCTTCAATACCTTGCAGGGACCAAATTTCTTCATCTTCAACTTACTATAGGATCTAATAGGAAATATTCCTTTCTTCAAATGAACCATTAACTCATCACCAACCTAAAAAATATTATATCTTCTTGACCTATCTTCTCTATCCTTGTATTTTTATTACTCTGCTCCAACTTATGTTTCACTTCCTCATGCAATGACTTCATAGATTCAAAAAATTGTTCCCCTTCAACACTGCTCTTCTTTTATTCAACAATATCTTTCAAGTCTAATATACCCCTCAATTGTATGCCAGTAACAATTTGAAAAGGTGTTTTTCCAGTACTCCTATTCACTAAATTATTGTATGCAAACTCTTCTTGTGCTAACATCAAATCCCAATTACTCAGTTTGTCTCCAACTAAGCATCTCAACAGGTTACCCAAACTTCTATTTACTACCTCAATTTTTCTATCAGTTTGTGGATGAAATGTAGAACTATACTTCAACTCGGTGTCCATCTTCTTCCATAGATTCTTCCAAAATAAGCCAACAAACTTATTGTCTTGGTCAAAGATGATACTCCTCGGTAATCCATGCAATTTGACAATCTCCTTGAAGAAAATATTTTCTATATGCACTTCATCTGATGTTTTCCTACATGGTATGAAATGTGCCATCTTGGAAAATCTTTCAAAAATAACAAATATGGAATCATTACCTCTTGTTGTGCTCGGTAAGAAAAGAACAAAATCCATACTTATATCTCTCTAAGGTTTCCCATGAACATAAATTAGTGTATATAATCTAGTATTCTAACTTACTCCTTTTGCAGCTTGACAAACTCCACAATTCTTCACAAATTTCTGAACATCCTTATACAAATGCAACCAAAAATACCTTTCCTTAAGAAAAATCAGTGTCTTATCAATGCCAAAGTGTCCAACCAAATCACTACTATGCTTTTCCTTTATCAAATTATTTCTCATTGATCCTCTTAGTATACATAAATAAATTCCTTTGAGAAACATACCTTCTTGAATGAAATAGTCTTCCCACTTACTCGGTTAATCTGGAATAGGTGTTTTTCACACTCTCCACAACTCAGAAAAAATAGGTTTAGTTTCATACAAATTCTTCATATCATCAAAACCAAGAACCTCAATTCTAATTTCAGTCAAAAAAGATCTTCTTCTACTCAATGCATCAATAACTCGGTTAGATGCTCCACTCTTATGTTTTATCACAAATGTAAAATTATGCAAATAGTAAACCCATTTCATATGTCTCTGAGTCAACTTATTCTGACTACACAAATACTGTAAATCCTTATGGTTAGTATACAACACAAATTCCTTTGCCATCAAATAATGTCTCCATTTATTCAGGGCTTGAACAATAGCATAGAATTATTGATCATAAACATAATATTTCCTTTTAGCATCATTCAACTTCTCACTAAAGAAAGCAATAGGTTTACCTTCTTCACTCAACACAACTCCTATTGCACTACCACTTGCATCACATTCAACTTGAAACACATTATTGAAATCAGGTAAAGCTAATACAAGCAATTCAAAAAATTTATGTTTCAAAGTCTCAAAACTCTTATCAGCTCCATGCATCCACTTGAATTCTCTTTTATCTCCTCTCATTGTCTCGATCATAGCATTGAAAATTGAACTGAAATTTTTGATGAAATTTTGGTAAAGAGTTACTAAACCATGGAATGATATTTCCTCACCAACATTCTTAGGTGTAGGCCACTCAAGCATGGCTTCAACCTTCTCAGGATCCATCTTCAAACCATCAGCTGAAATAACAAATCTCAAATATATAATCTCCTCTTTCATGAAGGAACTCTTTTTCAGATTAATCAACAACTTTTCCTCTTTCAATCTCTGCAATACCTGTCTTTGGTTTTATTGAATATTAGAATGTCATCCAAGTATACAATAAAAAATTTACCCAATAGTTTCTTTAGAACCTCATTCATTAACCTCATAAAAGTACTCGCTACATTAATTAAACCAAAAGGCGTAACCAACCATTCATACAAACCTTCCTTTATCTTGAAAGTATTCTTCCATTCATCATATTCTCTGATTCTGATCTAATGATATCCACTCTTCAAATCAACCTTGGTAAAATATTTTTCTCCACTCAAAAAATCCATTTTATCATCCATTCTCAAAATAGGAAATTGATACTTAACTATTATATTGTTGATATCTCTAGAATTAGTACACATTCGGCATTCACCATTCTCCATTATTGTTAGGTGCCAACATAGTTGGTATTACACATGGACTCAAACTTTCTATTATCAAATATTTCTACAAAAACTCTTGAACTTGTCAGTTGAGTTCCTCATTCTCGATTGGTGTTAGTTGGTGTGGTGCCTTATTTGACAAACTAGCTCTAGGAATCAAATCCATACAATGAATTATACTTCTCTTTGGTGGAAAATCATCAGGTACATTATATGAGATGATCTCCTTGTACTCAATGAGTAACTTCCCAACCTCTTCAAAAAATTTATCTTCTATTTTCTCACTCAATTTGTTAGGAATCACAACATAACATACATCATTTCTCTTCAAATCCTTAACAAACTATCTACCTTCCATCAAACAAAACTTCACAGATGTACATATCTCACCAGAAGATTCTTCAATCAAAGGTAACAATATTTGTCTCTTGCCATTGGCCCAAGTAGTATATTTGTGCAATCTTCCATCATATATACCATGTCTATCATATTGCCAAGGTTTACACAACAAAATATGACAACAATCCATAGGCATAATATCATACAACACCGTATCATAATACTTTCCAATTTTTATATTTACAAAACATTGTTTACTTACCATAAGTGTATGCTCATCCTTGATCCTTGAAATTTGATAGGGCCTTGGGAGCTTCAATCTTTCCAACTACAACTTTGAAACCATTTCCTCTAATGCCAAATTCTCTAAACTGCCATTGTCAATGATCACTTTCCAAACTTTATCTACAACTCTACATCTAGTCTTGAACAAACTCTTTCTTACCGGATCTTCCTTAGTCTTTTGACTCCACAATGCTCTTCTAACCATCAAGTTTCCTTCCTTCTCAAGTTCATTCGGGAAATCTTCATGCACCAAATCATTTCTATTGCTATTGACCTTCTTTTTTGTATGTGTACAATTAAAATATCTATGTCCCTCTTCACCACAATTGTAACAAGTTCCTCAGAATCCTTCTCTACCATAGCCACCTCGGGAGTAATGACCTCTTCCTTGGAATAAAATTTCACCTTTCCACTCGATCTTTCCTTTGTCTTGATTTTTCTTGTCCTGATCAGATCTACTATTTTCACCATATGATCTAACTCTTCCTTTAGTGAATCAACCACCTTTTCCTCTTTGTCTTTGCTCATGCCTTTTAGTCAATTTCTCCTAAGATTTTAGGAAAAATTGATAATCCTCCTCAATACTCTCCCTTTTCACCAAATCGATCTCTTCTTGGATAGAACTGCTTAACCTATTTATATACCTTGCAATTCTTTCCACCTCATCTTCAATATGTCTAGATATAATATCTAACCTATAAAATTCCTCGGTATAATCCTTCACAGAGCTATCTTTCTGCTTTAAAATTTGCATTCTCCCAACTAGGTTACTCTGATAATCACAAGATAGAAACTTTCCTTTCAACTTATTTATCATCTTTTCCCTCACCTTGATTTTGGTTTTACCTTTCTTCTTTGGATCCAATTGCAGATTTTCCCACCACAATGCATGACCTTTCAATTTTGTGCTTGCAATTTTCACCTTCTTCTCATCTGATATGTTCTCATACTCAAAATATATATCCATCTTGATGATCCAGTCCATCAATTCAACTGAATCCATCTTTCCACTAAACTAAGGAGGATTAAACTACGGTGTAGCCTTCAAACTAGTCAATGTCTTAAGGAATCTTTCTTCTCCTTGATCCATTATAGGTGCAGGTTTGGATACCTCCTATTCTTCTTCGGCTTCATAATCACTAACATCATCAAGATGTCTTCCTCAACATTGGGCTATCTCTACAACATCCAACTTAGAAACAATTTGTCTTAGCATATCATCTAATCTTGGATCTGCATCTCTCCTTCCTCAAACCATCTTGAAACCCTCTGCAATTGTAGGTCAGATCACAATTTGTTACCCCAAAAACAAATAAACAACTAGGGTTTACAAAAAGGATACTCTATATTTAACCTTTCTCTGATACCACGTGGCCAAAGGCTCGTCGAATTACCAAACCACCTTGCAGAATCACTACTTGGAAGCAATAACATAGGGTATATGAAAAAGGAAGAAGATCATATTCATTTATTCATTCAAACCTCATACAAGTCAGGCTATAAGGCCATCTCGATTATGGACAATACAAATAGGAATCAATTATAGAATATTATAGTCTCCATGCATGCAAGATCCACGATCTCTAGCTTCCTATTCTTGCTTCTAACTTCTCTCTCATTTTTCTACCCTAAATATAAAATAAATTATTACATTTATACTTGAGGGTATCGAATAGGTTGGCCCAAAGAATCATCTAAATCCATCATTGGAGAAAGAAATGACCCATATTTGGTCCACATGTTTCCCAATGAGTGATCCCATCATTAAGATTATGACAAAAATTAAATGCAAAATTCAGCCTAAAAAAGATCCAAAATAAACCCATTGGTGAACTAGGCTACCGAGTAACACAGACACACTGAACCAACTTGGTGAAGAAAACCACTGAGCATAAAAAAAAATACAACAAAGCCACTCGGTGAAAGACACCACCGAGTAGAGACAGGTAACCGAGCTCTCCGATGAACAACAAGAACACTCCACTAAAAAATTCAAAGTAGTTATTGAGAACATCTAACAAGCTACTAAGATACATGATTTCCATAAACCCAAGATTCTCCTACATCCTCCTCTTAGGTGTGTAGACAAAAATATCAACCTAATAGTGCATACAGAACTGATCTCTGTCACCCTATCAATACTGGAAAATACTATAAGATCTAGTTACCAAACTTCTCCTCATAATACATCCAAATCTTCACGTGTACCTCTATAACTTGACAAGGCTCAAGTATAGACTCTCTACAACATCTCCTAATGTGCACAACCATTTTCTATTAGCCATTGTGCCACACCAAACCTATGAGCATACTACACCACTAGAAAACATATATGTTGACATCAATGACAACACATCCAACTTGCCAAAAATTCCAAGTTTAGAGAGCATGAAATTAAAGATATGGTAAAAGAATTAGATGTATAATATAAACAAAAGAAGGAGAAGCCAAAGACAAATACACCTAAGAGGAAGGTCATGGAAAATAACCTTTCCATCTTTCTACCTATACTTACCATTGTAACCTTGGGATTGACACTATGACATGCACATTTGAAGTTTAACCAGGGTGAAGAGAGATGGGAAAAATAAAAAGATCAAATAAAATTTGTCATGATGTAAAGCTAGAAGAGAACATTTTGGTGATAAATACATAAATAGTCAATATAGACCACACTATTAGCCTTGCTAATCAACTCCATAGTTCCAAGCCACCAAATAGATTGTATTCATTCTATTTGCAAGAAAAGTTCCTTTTTTCTAGATAAGTGAACTGTTAAGTAAATTTACATTTTCATTAATCATCCCAAGGTCATTTTTTTATCAATTTTTTCACAAGTTCCCCATGAGATGTAGGACCATTTTTGTGAATTTTATCTTTATAACTTAGTTGTGCCATACAATAAAAGTTGGAACCCTTTTCTTTATGTTAGTGATTTGAAAATCAAAGCTCTAACATCCTACCCAATAAATAAACAAGAAAGAGGTAAATTGTCTCAGTGCTACTAGGAAAGAGAGAAGAGTCACCCTCTATACATTTGGGTTGAAGTAGAAAAGCCACTATAGAAAATAGAGGAATGGGTGGATATGTTGTGTAGGTTAGGAGTTTCCAAAAAGATTCACCAATGTAGGATGCAGGATTATAGTAGGATCAAATAATTTTTAACTACACATGACAAAGAGATCACAAATACTTGTTAGAACAAATGGAAAAGTTAGCCCAAACATTAAAGAAGAAATAAAACCATTCTATTTATACTTGTATAGCATTGGAATCCAAAGAATCCAACTATATAAGAGCACCATTAGATATAGAAAGCAGTTGGCTCCCACTAAAATTTCATCCACCAATTCTTCTATATCTAGTACCACACTAGTCAGGAAGATATTTGGTGGATTTTAGCAAAGACTATGGAAAATGGGACCAAATTAAGGCCCAAAAAGGATTCTATATGACTAATGGCATAGGAGTCACAGAGTATATAGACTTTAGATATGATGTGATTTACTATAGTAGTAAGTCTTAACTTCTTGAGGACAAGAATGTCCTTAATTTGGGAGGTGTGATGGGTCTAAAAATACATATCTTTTCAATGGTCCTACGCTAGTTTTTATTATGTTTTAACAAAATTTACCAAGACTTTTTCTGCTTACACATATGCTGGTTGACTTAAATGGCGACTAATATATAATATAATGGTATATTATGATATATAAATTAAATGTGATGTGATGTTTACTTTGAATTATAAGATGTTTTGGATGAAAATGGAATTTATATCTACTTTCCTTGTTCAATTGACTAACATTCACCCTTGTGAAAGGAGTCATTCATAATCAATTACAAGATAGTTATTCTATCATAATCATTTGGAAGAAGTCAAGACAATGATTGATGAAAATAGTTCCTTTGAGATGGCTTTGTTTTTCTACTCTTATGCACAAAACAAATAAAAAATCTATGAAATTGATAGTGGTTGTTCATTGAATGATAATCATGTTATTACAAAATAGCGTAATTTTAAATGGGGAGTTTGAATCCTATTTAGAATCAATATCGATAATTAAATTAGTAATTGTTTATTTGTATAAATAAGTCATATCTTCCTAAAATAATGATATGTGTACGTAGAATTTAATAACTTTAATAACCCCAACTTCTGATATTTTCTATATAATCTAGGTTTGTCTTAGGGTTAATGGTTCAAATGTTATTATATTTTCTCTAGATTAAAAATGTAAATATAAACCCTTTTTATTTCAATTTCTAACATCCTTTCAATACAAGTGGATGATCATTATCAATCGAGTTAAAATTTTACATTGTTCAAGGTTACGATCCCTCAAGAAAGGTCCACTTGAGGTGAAGTAATCCTCCAGATAAAGTAGATTGGTTAGTAGATTCATTAACAATCTTGCATCATAATTAGTTATGCTTTGTTAATTGATAGTTCATTTAAACATTACTTGTGTTTATCTGTTGCTAATTACTTAATGATAAATTTAGTTTTTTTAACATTTCAATGCATATAACTCATTAACATATATGTTCTTTTTAGTTCACTAGTTTGATTACATTCAACCACTTTTGTGTGGTTATACTCACAAACATTACTATATAATCTAGATTAGTGCTAAATTTCTTTATGTTTAATACTTCCCACTTTCAAGTAATTGTTGTTTTAATGAATTTAGTAGAGGCTAGGAATTATTTATTGCACATATAGTGCCAGTGCCATCCAAGTATATATGTCCCTAGTTTGTAACTAAATGAGCCTCCTTTAGGGCCAAAGGTTACTTAATTGAGGATTAACTGCCTTGTTAGGAGTGTACATTGAGTTATTTACACTAACTATTTATTCATAATGGAGGTTAGTCAGTAAGAAGAGAAAAGAACAATTTGAAAAGTTGTTGGATGTTCAAGGAAAGTCTTGGTATACTCCACAAATTGCTAAGTGCTTTGGTTGTTGATCCATTGTATCTTGTTTGGTGTATCTATACGTCACCTTGTTGCCAACCATAGAACATGTGTTATTTCATATAAGATGTTCTAACAAATTCTTAGGTATTCTCTATCTCTTGGATTGTCCATCACTTTCATCATAATTATATTTTGGTGATCGACTTGATAGGACCTATGTTTTCCCTCAACTCTAGCCAACCTAGTTGATGTTTGTAATAAAGATGAGGGTATATATAGAAGGTTAAAATGATGATAAAAATTGTGCAAGAGTGCATGGATCCAATGGATTAATAAAATATGGCAAAAATAGTGGGTGGTGATGGCATTATAAAGTTGGTCACTTGAAGTAGAGATTTAAGGATAGGCTTCATGTTTGAAGGTATGTTAGATGCAGTGTGTTGAAGGATTTTTCATCTTGATTCATATATTCATGTACCTTTCTTAGAGATAGTGTGTCTTCCTTGAAATTACTATATCTTAAATTGAGGTAGTGTGTCTTAGTCTACAAGTCCTTTTTGTATCAGGATTGTCCAAGGATAGTGCACCTTAGCCTAAAAGTAAATAGGGAGAAATGTTCTTCCTTAGTAGTGAACCTAAAACAAACCTTGTAATACTTGTTTCATATATTGTGAGACAACTCTCACCATGGTTTTTCACTTCTTGGGTTTTCTACTTAAATCTGTTGTTATGTCAATGTTCATTGATTTATCTTATTTATGCCACCATGGGCAATAATGATTAATTGATTGTGAATTTAGATTAAAATTTGAAAAGTTTGGTTTAAGATTTATTCAACCCCCTCTTAGTCTCAAGGAGTTTTCAACATAAAGCACACAACTACAAACCATCAACTATTGAGTTTTTTATGGTATTCCAATTGCCTATGACTTGACAACATGCTAATTCATCCTTCAGAATAGTGCCTTTTTTGTTGGCATAAATTTTCACCATGTCATATCCAATGTACAAAAAAATATGTAATCTATACCATCAGTAATGATAATAAATAACATTCTCCTAGATAGTAGCATCATTCTATCAAGTGCCAAAACTAGTAGTCCAAAATATTAGAATGTGCTTCTACCTTTAATACTAGGGGTGTTATAAAAAGTGATGCAGGGGCATCCAAGGTTAAGGCAGGGACATTCTTTGTCCTTAGTGAAACTGCATGGGGTGTTGGTATTTTGGTTGGTGTTACTCAGTTGCAGCCTTGACCGATGACCTCAGTCATTGAAGGAAGCTCGGTCACTGAAGGAACTCGACAGTTTGTGGCATTCGGTGAAAGTGTTACTCGATCATGCTTGTGGTGCTCGGTCGACACTGGTGCTCAACGATGCCTAGCGTGCTAGGTTAATTCACTATCACTCGGTAATTCTAGTTTACCGACTGGAGTTCTATGTGATTTGTTGAGCCAACTTGGTGAATTTATTGTTGGTAGCTATTGTTATAGGCCGACATGCTGAATTAAATGTTTGTATACATTTGTAAGCTGACTTGTATGGCATTTAATTATTTGTTTTGGGAGTTAATGGTTTCATCCAGCTGACTTGTGGCTAATGATTAGTATTTATAGGATGTTTGGGTAGATGTTTAGGGGGGAGAAAGGTAGATCATTAAGGGATCATGGAAGTTCATGACTGAGAATACTTAGTTGGTTAGATCTGAGGTTCTGAAGCTGAAGTTGGTGAAGTTGTGGAAAATTTCTTGCATGATCTTGTAGATCATATTGTAATTTGATAGTTGTTTGTAGCAGAGCTAGGGGTTGCATACTTGGAGACAAGGAGATTTATTGGAGGCTTGTGATCTCAAGTTTAGATCTGCCTTAGGGTTTTTATTAGCTTTTGATTGTCTTCAAAGTTGAACTAGCCAAGTTTGTATTAGATTTGGTTGTGGATCTTGCAGAATTGTTTTTTTATTGTAATTGGCCCTAACCTGGAAGGCCTTATAGCTAGGCATGTTAATGAAAATTAGAGTTAAACAATTACTTTGTGTTGCATTGTTGAGTACTCCACTATGTTGTTCTGTTGGCCACAAGGTTTGGACTGTCCTTCATTGGATCCACCATCCTTGACTGCATCAGGTGGTATCAGAGCAAAGGTTTGTTCCTGTTGGAGCTGATAGTTGATATTGAAGGTTAACCTAGCAAGGCTGATCTTGTGAAGTTGATCCTGTTGACGCAGAGACTGTGCAAAATTTGGATTGCAGATCCATAGCACTAAAATTGTGAAATTGTGCCCTAGTTGTTTGCAAGATTACAGGTTGAGATCTGACTTGTACACAACTTGGAGATTGTCACAAGGTGGTTGGTGAGGGTTTGTTGCAGAGGGTTTTGCATATCTTTAAGGATGCCTCTGAGAAGATTGGACCCTAGAGTTATTTCTGATCTTTGTGATACTATTGAATCCTAGATCATAGAGAAAGTGAAGTCAAATTTCAGATCTAAGATGGAATTGATGAAGAATGACATGGTCACTAAGATCATGAGAGTTGTTATTGGTATACCTCAGAATGTTGGTACTAAGGATGGCTATGAAGAAGCTGCTGAAGAATTTGAACCTGGTGGATCTAGTGGTGATGACCAGAGGGATACATCTAGTGAAGACAAAACTACTTGGTTACCTAGATCTGTTGCTCGATTTAGTAATTACCGAATGGAAGTTTCTACTTTCTCTGGTACTTTGAAGCCCGACAATCTGATTGATTGGATTGGTGAACTTGAAGATTTCTTTGAGCTGGAAGAAATTGAAGATCCTCTTTTGATGATATTAGCACAGACAAAGTTGAAAGGATATGCTTCTCTTTGGTGGAAGGAACTACAAAGAGACCGAGAAGATGAAGGTGAAATAAAGATCAATCGGTGGAGGTTGATGGTGACTAAGTTAAAAGCTAAGTTCATACCAGCTGACTATGAGCTTGATTTGTTTAAGAAGTTGTAGAATCTGAAATAGAAGGATTTGTCTATTGAAGATTATACCGAGGAGTTCTACAAACTTACTATTCAGTCTGAACATTGAGAGCTTGGTAAGGAAAAGGTAGCTCGGTATGTGAATGGTCTGAGATTCAATATTCAGGATGAGCTTGGTATGATGAAGATTGATTCTGTTGAAGATGCTTATCAGTATGCTCTGAAGGTAGAAGATAAGTTGAAGAGGAAACAACCTGCTAACTCCCGAGGGAAGGAAAAGATTGATCACTCGGTAAAGGATAAACTGACTGATGGAAAAGATGAACAAAAACCTGTGGAACCAAAGAAGAAGAAAGATAGAGTTATCTTTAAAGGTACTTGCTATTACTGTGGGGAGGAATGACACCATTATTTTGAGTGCATGCAAAAGAAGGTTGACCGACGAACTACTATGATGAATGAGAACATTCAGAATGAACTTGAATCAAAGAACTTGCTACTTCGGCGAACATTGCTTGGTACAAAGGATGAACCATGTCAAAGGAGTAACTTGTTTAGGACCTGATGCAAATTTGAAGGTAAACTCTATGATGTTATTGTTGATGGTGGTAGTACTGATAACCTTGTTGCTAAGGACCTAGTTTAGAAACTTGCGTTGAATAGAATGAAGCATCATTGTCCTTATAGGATTGGTTGGTTACAAGACGTTCATGCTTTGGAAATAAGAGAACAATGCTTCATTGATGTTCAGATTGGCTAGTACAAGGATCTTGTGTTATGTGACATTGTGAAGATGAATAGTTGTGATAAATTGCTCGGTAGACCTTGGCAATATGATTGCAGAGCTATTTATGACTATGTCTGAAATGTGTTTACCGTTGAGAAGGATGACAAGAAGTTTTCATTGATGCCTTTGATGGATGCAACACTCGATAGGAGAAGCCTAAGTATTGGTAGCCGAGTTGAGGTTGTGGATCCAGAGAAAATGAATGATTAGTATGGAGAACCGACCCATGTGTTATCAAGGAAAGACTTGAAGAGACAGAGGAAATTGAAGTGGAAGAATTTGCAAGCAGAAAATGTGGAGGACTTGTATGTGAAGAACCAATTTGGGATTTATGTGCTAAATCCTAAAAGATGTTCTTCTCACATATGAACATCTTTTGGAACCTGGGGTGTCTGATGCAAGGGCATCCAAGGTTAAGGTAGGGACATTCTTTGTCCTTAGTGAAATTGCATGGGGTGTTGGGATTTTAGCTAATGTTACTCGATTGCAGCCTTGACCGACACCCTCAGTCATTGAAGGAAGCTCTGTCACTGAAGGAACTTGACAGTTTGTGGTGTTCGGTGAAAGTGTTACTTGGTCATGCTTGCGGTGCTCAGTTGACATTGGTGCTCAATGATGCCTAGCATGCTTGGTTAATTCACTGTCGCTTGGTAATTCTAGTTTACCAACTGGAGTTCTGTGTGATTTGTTGAGTTGACTTGGTGAATTTATTATTGGTAGCTATTGTTATAGGCCGACATGCTGAATTAAATGTTTGTATACATTTGTAAGTTGACTTGTATGGCATTTAATTATTTTTTTGGGGAGTTAATGGTTTCATCTAGCCAACTTGTGGCTGATCATTAGTATCTATATGATGTTTGGGTAGATGTTTAGGGGGGAGAAAGGAAAATCATTAAGGGATCAGGGAAGTTCATGACTAAGAAGACTTAGTTGGTCAGATCCAAGGTTTCGAAGCTGAAGTTGGTGAAGTTGTGGAAAACTTCTTGCATGATCTTGTAGATCAAATTGTAATCTAATAGTTGTTTGTAGTAGAGCTAGGGGTTGCATACTTGGAGACAAGGAGATTGCTTGGAGGCTTACGAGCTCAATTTTAGATCTACCTTAGGGTTTCCATCAACTTTTGATTGTCTTCAAAGCTGAACTAGCCGAGTTTGTATTAGATATGGTTGTGGATCTTACAGAATTGTTTTCTTATTATAATTGGCCCTAACCTGAAAGGCCTTACAATTAGGCATGTTAATGAAAATTAGAGTTAAAAAATTACTTTGTGTTGCATTATTGAGTATTCCACTGTGTTGTTTTGTTGGCTGCAAGGTTTGGACTATCCTTCATTGGATCCACCATCCTTGACTACATCAAGAAGGGTAATGAAAAGGTCATCAGTATAGTAAGGATAATTAATAACTAAATAACAAGAGTGTATATTCTCCTCTACAACTTGGGATCAACTTAGACCTAGAAGGATATTTCCAGAGATATCCTAAATAAGATTAAAATGCTAAGAGATAAGACAAAGCTAGATTGTGATAGTTTTATCCAATGCTACTCCAACTCCCAAAGAGCATCACTAGGTTAAACTAACTATTCAATGACCTCTTACATAATCAATTGGGTCATCCTTGCAAGGAGTGTAATGTAAAAGTATATTGACATGATTATAAATTATAAATAAATTGATGTGCTTCATTTGTGGTGTTTCCCTAGCTAATTGCTAGAATCATGAAAAAAACTTCTACTACTAAAAAGGTGTGGATGATTTATTATTTACATTGTGAATGATTGCATCACTAGCTACTAAGAGGTGTGCCTATTTATTGAGAATCTAAATCATAACTAAATATAGGGGAAATATCTTAAAGTAGAAAGATTGATGATCTAGAAATCTATAGAAAATAAAAAAAGTCAAATAAGAATAGGAAATCCTTATTATTCCATTATAAAATTATATTAGTCCCTAAATGATATTCAGAGTGATTGTTACCAAACTTTCATCAAGCCTTAGAATGTTGTCATATTTATCAAACTCAATATTACACTTGTGCTTGCAAATTTAGTAAAGAAAAAACCTTGGATTTAAATAGAAGACTCTTTTGGAGACACTAAACAACCCACATAATGACAATAGAGGTGCCCAAACTCTATCTTCTCAAGTTTACAATGGAATAACACTCCTTTTAGGATAAAAATAGTTGTTATAGGGTTGAATAAAGCATAATTTTGAAATCTAAAAGTGGTTAAAGTACATAAAAAATGTGTCTCGAGGTTTTTTGGTTTGAAACAAGGCTTTAACAGAAAAAGTGGAGCTATCTAGTGTCCAATAGGATTTTGAATTTAAGAGGAACATTAGAAGTATATATATGGAGATGAAGTTGACCAAGAATCAAGAGTGGTAGGGGAAATGGAAGAAAGAATCAATGAAATGGGTTATATGTCAATGCAGGCAATCAAGGTCCAAGGAAATAGGGGTAGTTGGGGGTTGATCCCAAGGATGAACACATAACAAGGAAATATGAAGGGAGGAAGGATCGACTCATAGGTTCAAAAAAGGAATAAGGATTGGACTAAGGAATCAAGAGTATCAACACTTGGGTAGACTTTGCACCTAGAACCTAGGTGCCAACATTCTAATTTCCTTCACAAGCTCAAGGCTTAATATGGAAGATCATAGAATTGAGGAGCTAGAGAACAAAACACATTGGAATGTTAAACTTGTGAGAGAAAACATGGAAGGGGAATATTGAATGGGATTAGAGAAGAAATTGGAATCAAAAGAGGCAAGGAAGGGCATTGTGAAGAATGAAGTTGTTAGGAGACACACTAGGTGGAGGTCATGTTGCAAACAATACTTAGTAGATCAAGTCTATTAGATTTCCACAATCCATGTAAATGCTATATGACTTTCTGGATTCAATTGTGTAGAGTTTTTTTTGTCATCAATGTTTTAGATCATACTACATGATACATGATGGATCATGTAGTATGGTCTGAAATGTTGATGACAAAAAAAACTCTACACAATTAAATCCAGAAACTCATATATCAATACTTAGGATGTTCTAATTAAACAATGTGATCAAGTGGTTGAGAAAAGCCTGGAACTTGGCTCCATGTTTTCTTGTGATCCCACAATCAAAGCACACACTTAAACTACCAAAAACACAAAACACACTTGAATTTTATAAATTTTAGAGGATACCAATGGATTTTACAGTAGAATTGAACATGATTGTACCTACAATTCTATCCAAGGGCACTGTCCCACACTCTTATTTAGTGCAGTAAAAGTTGCTAATGATGACAAATAAATTATGGTCAAATTAGCAAAAATACCATTCGGATCTTGGGCCAATGACCCTATTTCATTAAAAAATAGGGAGGGAGAAAAGAATGTACATTTCTCTTCTACAATAAAGTATTTCTTATACTTTAAAATATTTATAAAAAACACAATAGTGAGAAAGATTCTAAAATATGTAAAATAAGTTGGAAGAAAATGTACAATAATGAGTTGTAAACACTTGCATTTCTTTGATGATTATATTAGTACAATAATGATTTATTTATTTTAAAATAAATACACTAGCACCAAATTTTAAAATATTTTTTATGAGCTTAAAAAATTAACTATAATAAAAATTATTATAATCAAACTATTAAAAATTATCTCTTAAATTTATTTTGATTTTAAATTCTTGATTTATATGATATATAACTCTATAAAAAAATATTTAAATTTATTTTGATTTTAAAGCTTCTCTTAGCTTCAAAAATATTTATTCAAATATTTTTTGACAAATGAGGCCAACCATGTTATAAAAACTCTATTTTATTGCTATTTACTTTGGTACTGGTAGTTATGTTGTCTGTCTTCTTTTTGTCTTGACGTTAATGTGTAGGTAATCATTTTCTGCTGATAGTGGCCTTGGGGCTTTGTCATTAATGAAACAACACCCTGGTTTATGTTGTTGTTATAATAAAAAATGAGAGGGTGGAAGGTAAAAACACACAAACATTGCATAACACAACACAACAAAACATTGCACAAAACATGACATAGTAGCACAACACATATAACATACTTTTAAATATAACTTTTAAGAAAAGTTATTGTAATCAAAGATTATGATAAAAAATACATGTTTAATATTTTATTTCATTTTGAATTCTTGAATTATATGATATATAACTATAATAACTAGGAAAGTGCAACACAATTTTTTAAAATTTTGTTTAGAAGTTTCACTTTTGCACTCAAATTTTTCTTAATTTTTATAATATAATCATGCACGTTATGTGAACTAACTTAAATTTCAAACATTGTTATTTCAATAAAGCTTCTCTTAGCTTCAAGAACATTTATTTAAATATTCTCTACTAACGAGGCCAACCACGTGAAGGTGGAAGCTAACATGGTCTCTCCTAATTAGACCTAAGACAACCATGGTTTCTCCTAATTGGACCTAAGACAACCATGTTATTTTGTTTATAAAAAACATATTAACATACTTTTAAATACATGAAAGTTATTTTGTGATGTGGGTTTACAATTGTTTTAAATGTTGTTTTTATGAGGATAATTTATGATTATTCATTGTGCACAATGAGAGGTTCAAAATATCCAATTTTTCATTATGGTGGCATCATGTCTTATGTGATTTGTCCATTGTGATTTGTCTATAACATTGATTTATGGTGTTTTCATCAAGGTGATTTATGTGATCTGTCCATTGTGATCAATTTTATGCAATGAGGTGAACGTGATTGTGATGTGAATTGCATTCATTATGGGAGTTTACAATTGTTTTAAATGTTATTTTATGAGGGTAATTTATGATTATTCATTGTGCACAATGAGAGGTCAAAATATTCATGTCTTATGTCATATGATTTGTAATATGTTGTTTTCATCAAGGTGATTTATGTGATTTGTCCATTGCGATCAGTTTTATGCAATGACTTATTATGTCATGAAAATTAAACAAGTGATAATTTTTTATTTATTTTTTGATCAGTAAAAGGCCAAAGCCCAAAATTTTATTAATATTTAAATTTAAAATTCTTTACATAATAACCCTGCTCAATGTAGGCGCTGGTAGGAAAGAGCGGGGTCGAGAAAACCTCCAGTTGTGCCCAGGACTATAAGTCCTGAAACTAATACAAATTTCCATGCGCATACCCACGAATCGATATCAATTGAGATTTGATAGAGTGTACATGGTTTATGTGGGCATACCCACTACTCGGTTTTTATCGAGGTTTATCAGAAAATAACAATACAGTTTAATTATAGTGAGAGAATGTGGAAACATCTCTTGTTTAATACAATTGGGTTACCAATCCTGTAAAGAACCTGATCCTAAATCTTCAAAAGGAAATTGTACTTGGCACCAGATTTGACAATATCCTCCTGTAATGATAGACAGAATTCTTCCAAACCAAATAGTTAAAAATCAAGGAGATATTTAAGATGAATCAAATATGACTCAAATGTAAAAACCTACACCTTTGTGTATTTACCTTTCCTCGAATGGTGAGCATTTTGGATGCCAAGCTTAAAATATAAATATTCACCCCAAATGCTTGTTTGAATTCATAGTTAGGACGTAATAAAATCAATAAAGCATGAATTCCATAATAGAAAATTCTATGATAAAGAAAGAGAATAATACAATTATTCTTAGACTTTAGATTTCTAACATAGGAGTCATATTACCTTATAAACCAGATTAATATATAATCGTTCAAAAATCTAGATAGCTTAAAATGACTACAATTAGAAAAAATTAACTAACACACTATTTAGTATTAATACCCCAGCCTTACCATATCTATTAGCAGCAGAAAACATATAAATCGAGCCCATTATCCTCTAATGAATTATTCAAAAAACCAAAGACATGATATGCGAGTGCTTAAAGAGAGGAGTGAAGCTCAAATAAAAGGCCAAAACTTAAATGATTAATACCCCTTTACGTTTGATCTCAGGTATCTCTACAAAATGGGAAGGGATATTAATCTTATAATTTTTAGGTATAATAAAAAGGGAACCCAACGATTCCCATTTATCAATACCTAAAATCACATTTTGTCGATATGAAATATGAAGAGACTAATTTGAAAATAATTGCTAGGATATATTGATTACCATTTTAACATAAGATAACATAAATCTAAATGAATAAATCTATATGAATATATATATATATATATATATATATTGAGGAAAGAAAAACCCTGCAATAGTTATGCTTACCAGAGGTATTCGGCTAAGCCTATATATTTGGAAGATTATTATGCTAGATCCTTATATCCTCTAATACAGCTATACCCAGAGGCAAATATGTCTGAACACATATGTATTCCACCCCTAGATGAAAGATATCCTTCTAAAAAACCCAAAGTCCATTTTCTAATAAACAGAGCAAACTGAAGTGAAAGCTATTATATCCTTAAACAACATAGGCCACTCAGCACATTACTAGCTATGGTCCAAACGAAAAGGCCCGTTAGCTCTATAACCCGAAAAAAGGAATGAAGGAAGAATTACTAAAAAGTCACCTATACTGCGAGGCAACCTAGATAGAGCCATTATCAACATATATAGTAAGGGCTAGATCTAATATAAGTATTACCCCTTTTCGCTTTGATTTCTAAATGCATATCAAAGCGAAAAGGGATAGTGAACATATATAGATCTTAGATATAGAAAGAAGTATCGATGGAAATCCTTCTTGCCATATCTCTAACGGCTACCTCTCCTTGATATTTGAACTGAAAACAGTCTACAGTTTGATATGCCTTTTCCTGTAAATGCTATTTTTAATATAAGTGTGTTAGGTTTGTATAAGGCCATCATAGGACTATTTAGTATTAATTAATCAGGGGAAAAGCTATTCACCAATGTCAACATTATTAGATTTTGATGCTCTTTATAAAACTTGTATTCTATTTCCTTACTATTCCAGAAGAAATATTACCGCTACTAAAATGAAATGATCCTTCCAATAATAAGTTATTAGAAACAAAATAATTTTAACTACCCAGATCTCCAGCAGGGCTGTCATTGTAGATAAAGCTTAAAGGAAAAGAGATTTATACCACCGAATTAGAATTACATTATAATTTTCCATCATAATGCAGGGATAATTCAAATTTAGAGTTAATTTTATCAAAAGTTCATAACTCGGAATAAGAAAAGGTTCCTATACTAGCTTAAATGAAGGAGAAGATTTGTGCTTATCCTTTTGGTCTTGAATCAAGCCATATTTACAAAAAAATAAAACTATCTAGATTAGACTATCTGCATAATATAATCTTCACCAACCAGGTTGAAAAGACTACAGAGGGGTATAGAAACTAAAAAGCAAGACATAGAAGCACTGGGGACCGATGTTCTTTTGAAAGACTAAAATTATATAGAACACATTTTGTCTATCATATTAAACAATCTGCTACCAAATTAAACTAGTCCACTCTACAGTGTCTATTCCATCTTGCCTTGCTTTAACCAAATTACTAAATATCAAGTATCAAAATTCCAAATGTAGTAAAGGTATAAGTATTCTCAAAGAAGATTTATTGAAAATTCTGAAAGCCCACCTACCTAAAATAAAGATGACAGGCACCATTTACCTTGAGAGCTTCAATATCTATCTATATTTGAGCAGCCTTCGATGGAAAGTGGAAAATTCCATACGCCATATTCTTATCATGGTTTAAATACATTTTGGTGATCGATATTAAAGCCCTAATATTTACAGGAATCCATTCTACACTCAAGGAAGAAAAGCTGTAATTTTAAGGCATAAGACTCTTAATTGGTCAGAGAATGAAATAAAACCAGAACTATGACAAAATGCCTTTTAATTTTTCATAACCATATTTTATCTACATGATAATTAAAAGTTAACACCTATATAATTAGAGTTCTATACTTAAAATGAAGATGGTAGTTTAATGTCGAGCATCTCAAAACCTGAAAGGGAATAGTTAATATTTACATGTAAGAACCATAAAGTATGCATTCTAGTGATACTAACATTGTTACCCTAAGAAGTGATAAGAATATCATCCAAAATGTAGTCTTAGTACTAGATTTCCAGCAAGCCCCCAAAAATAAACTGCTAGAAAATCTAAGAAGATAATTAAAAATACCATTATTGAGACAAGAAGTACTACTTATCTCAATGATATATTTATAACCATTAAGGTGTCATGATTTTACATTCCAATATCACTAAACAAAAAATGATGTAAATATCTTGAGAGGTCCTCATGAAATTAATAATTAATCTGTAGTGCAAAAATTACTACGCTCCCTTATTGTTATTAATTATTATTGGCTTCACAAACATAAAAGGACAGTACATATATTTTCAAGAGGTCTTGATCTCCTAATTGAATTACTCTTAATCTTTGATGTTAATTTCGATCCTCTACATCTGAATTGGATGTTTATCCAATTCCTCTCAGGTTTTGCATCTAGCTTCCAAAACATAAGAGGGGGGGCTAAGATTCGAATTAAATTAGTGGGAATATCTTAGATTGCTTTTGCCAAAAAATCTTATAAAGATGATTATTCCAGCTGGAGACATCTATACATCCCCTTAGCCTTATCTCAAAAATCCTAACCTAAATTGAAACCTTCCTACTAAATTTGAGGAACTTCTATATGTTCCTAAAAACTATCTAATTAACAGGATTAAGTTAAATAGAGAGTATCCTATTTACTAATTAGAACTAGCCATAATCCTGATATTTATATTTATTCGTTTAATCATAATTTAATGTACACTTCTAATGATCTACATTTGAATATATGTCTAGACTTTACAAAACATAAGTAAAAAAAGCTTAGGCTCAATGAATGCTATCATAGCAGTGTTAAATAATTAATCATAAAGGTATTATAGAGATGAGCTTTTGCCTTTATTAAGAAATACAATAAAAGGTTGCCCCATCTGCACCTTTATTTGCAAGAAGATCAGCCTCTTTATTTCCTTCCCTATAAATATGTTTCACCTCTAAAGATGTAAACCTATTTAATAGTTCTAAAATCTCTTCCAATTTAGAAGAAATCTTCTGATTTGTAGTTCTCCTTGTCCTAATGGCATTTATAATTATTTGGGAATCACCTTCTATTTCCAAATGTAATATTTTAAGTTGTTTGCATAATTTAAGACCTGCTAAGACTGCCTCACATTCAACAAGGTTATTGGTTGTGGGAGGGATGGCCATAGAAAATTTTGCTATGACCAAACCCTTGTCATCATGCACAATTCCACCTGCACCTGCTATACCAGGATGGCCTCTGGAGGCCCCATCAAAATTTAGCTTAACCCATCCAGCTTTGGGGGGGTTCCATTTATAGGAATTTCTTTCTTCTTTGGTTTTCTTCCCCCCTTTGCTGTATAAAGGAGGAATAGCTAAATCAGGCCACACTCTTCTTAGGTTATTATCACATTGTTTAAAAGTATTTTCAAAGCTATGCATACTCCTGAGTCTATTGTTAATAATCTCAATAATTGAGGCTTCTATTTTGTTGATAATGGTTCTAACATCGGATTTTTTATTATTGAAGATCCTACTGTTGCGCTCTTTCCAAATTTCCCAAACCACTATAGATGGAGCTATGGTCCATATATCCTTGTACAGACTATCCTTGTTAGAGGAAGGCCATGCCTTAAGAAAATCCAAAAGATCATTTGGTTTAGCCGAGGACCAATTCAAACACCTACTTAACCAATTCCAACATTCTTGGGCCAAAGCACATTCAATAAATAAGTGATTAACATTTTCCTCCTTACATTCACACAAGGGGCATCTTGTTGGTCCTTCAAAACCCAATTTTTTAATTCTATCACACATGAGAATTCTATTTTGGAGAGCTACCCAAAGAAAGTGCCCTGCTTTAGGGAGACAAACCTTATCCAATAGAGGTTTAGGGGAATATCTAATGCGTCCATATTCTATTTTTCAAGGATAGATTTGTATCCATCTTTAACTTTGTAACTGACATCATTTGATCCTACCCAGATAAGGTGGTCCGCCCTATTTTTAATAGTTATAGTTCTAATATTAAGTATTTTGTGGAATTTTTTAACTTCCTCTGGGTCTACTAATGCAATGTTAGGAAATTTCCAGCAAGAGTTCAATCCTGATTGAACATAGTCCTTGATGAGGGTACCTAGGCTAGCTTTACAAACATTAATAAATCCTTGTTAGAAACCCTCCTTAAGTAAAGGTGGAAACCCTCCCCAGGAATCTTCCCAGAATAAAACCTTGTTACCTAACCCCACATCCCACGTAAGAAGGTTATTAATAATGTTCCTTGAATTATTAATAAAATTCCATATACGTGAGCCTTTTGTATGTGATCTTGCTCTGAAGATATTAATAGGATCTACATTAGGAATATATTTATTGAGAAGAACCTTGGCCCATTTGCTGTCAGGATTACTATACATATTCCAAACTAGTTTGGCGCCTAATGCCGAGTTCTACCAGAGGAGATTTTTGATGCCTAGATCTCCTTGGGAAATGGGTTTACAAAGATTATCCCATTTGATTAAAGCTATTTTCTTATCTTCAGCGGTTCCTTGCCAATAAAAATCTCAAAGTAATTTATGTAATTTGGTCTTGACATTAAGGGGTAGAGGGACAAGGGACATTTGGTTAATAGGAATGGCTGTAAGGACTGATTTAATCATGGTTGCATGTCCTGCTTTGGTAAGCCATTTCCCTTTCCAGCTACCCTTTTTATTTTGGATTTTTGAAATCACTGAATCCCAAAGTCTTGAGCTATGTGTTCCTAGATTCAGGGGAATCCCTAAATATTTATAGGGAAACCTCCCTGTTTTAAATCCTAAAGAGTCATAGATTTTTTTGGACATATACTCTGATGTGTTGATGAAAAAAACCTTAGATTTACTTGGATTGACCTTTTGACCTGATGCCTTGGAATATACTTCTAGAGCATCCTTAAAGGCATCGACTTCTTTTATAGTACTAGCTCTAGGGAGAATAGTGTCATCAACAAATTGCTGATGAGTGATATTGGGAATGTTCTTAGTAATTCTAACTCCTGAGATTTTCCCTTCTATTCTGGCCTTAGAAATAGATCTTCCCAAGGCTTCGACCATAATTACATACAGGAAAGGGGACAATGGATCACCTTGCCTAATGCCCCTAGAAATTTCAAAAAAACCTTCAAGGGATCCATTAATTAGAAGAGAGATCTTAGGAGTAGAAATGCAATTGAAAATTAGATTTGTCCATTGCTTAGAGAAACCAAAGGCTTCAAGGCATTTACATAAGAACCTCCAGTCCACTTGATCATAAGCTTTTTGAATATCAATTTTAATAAGCATACATGATTCTTTATTATATTGCGCTGTATGAATAATTTCTTGAGCTATAATGATACCATCAAGGATTGAACGATTAGGAACAAAACCTGTTTGCTCCTCCGAGATAATTTTAGGAAGAAAAATTTTAAGTCTGTTGGCTAGACATTTAGATAAGATTTTATAGATTGTATTACATAGGGAGATTAGTCAGAAATCACCTGGTTCTTGGCTGTCACATTTCTTAGGGATCAAGGAAAAGAAAGTATTGTTAATTTCCGTTAAAAGAGACCCTGAGTTTCTAGTTGCTTCTACAACCTTCCATATATCCTCGCCCATAAAATGCCAACATCTTTGGAAAAAATCAGCTTGAAAGCCATCTGGCCTAGGGGCTTTTTCCAGATGTAATTGAAATAATGTTGTCTTAACTTCTTCTAAGGAAAATTTACTATTTAGCCATTTATTATTTTCTTCTGATATAAGTTTAGGGATTGAAGGTAAAATCTGATTCTGCGCTTTTGAATATGAAATCATAGTTATTCAGGAGTGTTTTAAAATACTTGACTAAATGATCTACTATTTGTCTTGGGTCCTCCAATAGTTCCCTGCTAGTGTTTTTGAGTTTTGAGATTCTATTGATATTTCTGTTATTATTAGTACTATTATGAAAGAATTTTGTATTATTGTCCCCTTCTTTGAGCCACATTTCTCTAGATTTTTGTCTCCAGAAGATTTCTTCCTTATGTAGAATTTCTGCGTACTTAACCATTAAATCTTTTTCTTTATTGTATGATACTTCATTCATCCCTTGTTGTAGAACTATCTCATTTAATATGCCAATTTCTACCTCAACCTTAATTTTTTCTTCAAATATGTTATTAAATTTTTCTTTATTCCAATCCAATATCTTATGTTTTAGAATTTTTAATTTGGTTACTAAACAATACATTTTAGAGCCATCTACCTTAATTTGACTCCACCAATTTTCCAGATGTTGCAAGAAGTCCTTGTCTTGAAACCACATGAACTCAAATTTGAATGGGTTTCTGAGTGGTTTAAAGTTTTCATAGATATTTAACCTTACTGGGTAGTGGTCAGACCCTGAGGTGGTGAGAATTTTTGTATTAAAATTACTCAAGTCACCTTTAATTAGGAATCTATCTAACCTTTCAGAAATATGACTAAACCCTGATCTACGATTATTCCAAGTAAAGTTCCCATTATCTGTAGGAATATCTCTTAGGTTATTCTCATTCACCCATAGACTGAAGTCCTTTTGAGATTGTGATATATATCTTGATCCTCCAGCTTTTTCATTGATGTCTAAATTCGCATTAAAGTCTCCTCCTATTATGTAAATGTTAGGATCATTGTTGTTGAAATGTGCTTGGAGGTCCTGCCATAGTGCATTTTTATTTGAATATGAGGTTGGACCATAAACATTGAGGAGTTTAAATTTTAAATTAGTTCTCAGGCTGATTACTGATACTTCTATCTAGTTATTAAATTTAATGATATTTACTAAGCTAATTCTCCTGGGATCCCAAAGTATTGCTAGCCCACCAGAGGCTCCTTCAGAAAATGAAAATTCTGCCTTCCAGATACCTATTCTACAGCTGAACTTAAGACTTTCCTCTTTATTTAGTTTGGTTTCTTGTATTAATATTATATTAGATTCAAATAATTTTAAATATCTTTTAAATAAAGTTTGTTTGTTAGGGGCATTAAGGCCCCTAACATTCCATGTTGTCACCTTCATTGGTCCTTGGGAAGGAACTTCCCCTTCCCTGCATTAATGATATCAAAGAGGTTTGGTTGATTTGTTGCTAGCCCATCCATATTTCTTAATTCATTAATAGACTTCTTGCCTCTTTTTTTCTTGATTTTCAGAGTAACAGGTGCTGTGAGTCCATCAATGTTTGCTGCTATACCTAATTGTCTATCATCATTGGTGATTCCCTTAAGACAATTTCTAACATCTTCATCATTTTGGGTTATAATATTATGTAGATTTTCTTTCCTAGCATACAGGGGGTCTTCAAAGTCGTTCTGATTCGTATCCATAAATTTTGTATCATCTGGTTGGGATACGCTTGCTATTTTCTTAATTTCTCCTTCTTCACTTATCTGATTATAATTTATTGCTTTAATCTCATTAATTTTTTTAATTAACAACATTTTTTGGTGGTTTAGCTCCTCCTTATCACATATTTCATCTAAGAAAGTATCCATTAATTCATTGGTGACCTTATTACCAAGGAATTCCAAAATCTCCTCTGTTTCTTCATCTATTTTTTTATTATCATCTATAAGTGTTTTATCCTGATCTAGTTGACTGTTATTGACTCTAATCAGACTACTAGTGATATTTACTAAGCTGATTCCATGATTAAAGTTCTGATTGCTAAAAGTGTTCTGAAGATCTGGGGATACAGAAAGGGGTGTCTTGGTCTTAGTAATTGGTGATTCAAGGATCTTATTTACATTTAAAAGACTATTAATTTTTGCAGAAAAAGGAGATTGGACCAGAGTGTTAACATCTGAAAGAGGAGGGGATATCCTGGCTGGGTTTTTTCTTTTAGGAGAAGTCAAAATAAACCCTCCCTTGTCTTTATTGAGGATCACCTCCAAATCCGGTAACTTTTGAATTTGGGGATCATAGAAATCTAGCTTTTTGGGAGCTAGATCATTCTTTTGTCTTACTAAAAAGTCTTCCAAAATAATGGGATTGATGATTATAGAGTTTGATTTAAAACATAAGCTCATGGGAGATACCCATTTTTTATGATAATTCATCTTTACAATAATGGTTTTTTCAGATTGATTGTAATCATTATCAGCTATTCTCATAAAACCACCAATTTGGTTTCCTATCAACTTGATTGTTTCTATATTAGACATTTCTAGTGGTAAATTTTTTAGAACAATAGCTTTTTCTACTAAAAAATCCTTAAGATTTATTGGATTGAACAGGGGGACCCAATCAAAAATATAAAATTTAGAATTTCTATACTTAGGGCATCCTTCGATTCTAATTTTACTTTTAAGATCTACATTTTTAAAATCAATAAAAATAAAGTTCTCAATCAAGATTGAAATACTTACATCATATGGAAGCCGAGATTTCAACCATGCTACCAAATCTATGATTGAAGATCCTACTCCAGTCCATTGACAAATCAGCCCTGTAGCTGCATAAGAGATTTGGTTCTATTCTACACATTTTTCATCTAGATCTATTCTAGTCATATTAGTATTCTGAAAAATATTTCCATTTATTTTACAATTATTACTCTTAAAATTACTATTTTGTTTATGAGGAGGCATGTATACTTTCTTATATTGACCCTGAAGTGAACTTGTCCCATAGTTACCTATTTTACCTTCCTGTATATGCATTCTATGTGTATATACTTTATCATTCCTTCTTTGATGAGGGGGAGTATACATCTTAGGGTTGTTCTGAACTGAGATGGCACCCTTAACATGTATATTTCCCAAATTTGGTTGCCTAATATGCTTAATCTGAGAAATCGGTAACTCAACAGAAGAGCCTTTCCCCTTATTGTAGCTTGTAAATTTGGCCGAAGAAGGTGGCAGCCTATTCACATCAGGATGTTGAATACTATCATCATCCTACTATGAGGGTTTCGTAAAGCCTTTCTTCTTCAAACCCAAATTTTGTTTATGAGGGGAAGAGTAAATGCTTAGCTTACGCAAAGATTCAAAGGAATTTTTCAATACTAAATTATTCTCATAATGTCTTGCTGAAAAAGATCTTACATTATTCCTTCGTTGTTTGACCATTTTCCATCTATCCAGACTTTCCTCAAAAACCCCCAGGGACAAATGACCTTCCTTCAATCCACCTCCCCCCAATGCAGAATGGGGATCATAGGGGTTTGGGACCGGATTTGACCAAGATTGGGAAGCCCTAGCTGTCCCGGGGTAAGAATTTTGCCTATTTGCATATCTAGTTTTGGGAAACATATCTATTTTTTGATCCAAAAAATCTGCAATAAAAATGTGTAGACCCGATCTGGTGCTAACTCCTTTAGGTTTGTGAAAGGGCCTCACCTCTAGATTGGGAAGAAGATTAATCTGAGTGAGTCCCTTATTAATAAAAGTAGTACCTCTGTCCACCCTTCTATCATTCTCACCCAAGGGCTTAGATACTTTCTTATCCTTCTTGATTTCATTTAAGATTTTTTCTTTTTTTTCTCCTAATAAATTCCTTCAGATGATCATATGTAGGCCTACCAGCCCTAAGATCTAGCTTTTTATAGTCTTTCACCTTATGTCCATATAGATAACAGTTAAAATAGTAGCTAGAGAAGATGGGCTTGGGTAGTAGACCTTCACTATCGAGATTTTTGGCACAACTATCTCTTCCCAATCCAGGGCCGCCATTCAACACACCTCCCTAGTTTTCCTTACCTACAAAAACCACCATACTGGTGGTCTGAAAACCCTACCACCACTCAGAATCTTAAAACTTTCACAATTTCGCACTTTTCATAAATTTGCAAGCAGAGCCTAATACAATATATGATACAAGGATCAGGATAATTGATAAATTTATTTATAAAATAAATAATTTTTTGAAATAAAAATTAAACAAACTAAAAAAAATGCAAGGGAGGCAAGCGACATACCTTAAAGAATGGCCTTGGCCTATTGACCATTCTTTAAGCTGTCAAAAAAAAATTGTGACCTTAAGGAATGGCCATGGCCAACAACCATTCCTTTCGGTCTTTGAAAGGGGGTTTTAACCCCTTCCAATAACTTTTTTTAATTAAACATTGTATTTTTACATGTTACCAAGCTACTTGATCAATACAATTGACCAGAACCCATCCTTTGCTGCTCTAAATTCACACGAGCAACTCATGCTGATAATTTACAGCAAGATTGAATTTTGCATTGAGGGGATTGTGAGCTTGCATTTTCTGCAAATCATTATCAATTCAGGAGTAAATCAATCACCATAAAATATCAATATTGGATTTTAAAAACACTCTGAGAGTTCCCTTGTGCAGTGAAAATAGGTAAAGTAGAAAAATCTATTAATGCATATAGAAAAATAAGCTGAAAATTCTCAAACATAGAAACAGTTGAAAGACAAACCACAAAGTGAAATAGTGAGTGATATGCAGACACAATTTTAGACTTGTATTCCAATTTTTTTTAAATAGACACCAAAACAATCTATTAACATCAGACACTTCTTCTTTTAATTATTCTTGCAACTTCTATGATTTCAACTTCAATGATTTCAACTACAAATTCTACAAGAACATAAAAATAGTCATGATTTCATTACAGTAAGAGAATTAAAGAAAAAAAGAAGTCACAAACCTAAATTCACGTTCTTGCATATTTTTCTGTCTTTTTTGCAAGAACATAAAAATAAACGAGTCAACATACATTCCTAAGAAATGTAAAATCAAGCTAAATTTAGCCTCTGAAATCTGCTCTGCCTCTTCCTCTGCTCTACCTCTGCCCTACCTTTTCTCTACCAAAAAATAACAAATCAAAGACCATCAAATAAAAAATCACAAAACAAGAACGAATCACAAACCAAAAAAGAAAAAATTAGAGACAAATAAACCAAAACTACATAACAAAATAGACAAAATAACCAAACCAAAATAGAATGAATCACAGATGAACAAACCAAAAAATAAATTACAAATGAATAGATCAGAAAAATAGAAGCAAAAAAATACCAAATCATAGACAATCTAGTGTGCACGCTATACAAAACCCAGACCAAAAAATTTGAAAAATCTAAAGAAAATTAAAAGAAGAAATCAAAGGAAAACCTAACGAACGCTCTCAGTTAAAAATAGATTATTGTCCTAGTGCAAAGCTCTTCAGGAGTCATCAATGGTGGAACTCCTATTAAATAAGAAGTTTCTCACCTAAAACGGTCATATCAATGTTCATATTGCAGAAATTTAGGCCTTTTTTCACTTCTCAACGATCATATCAACGTTCAAATTTTTAAATTTCAAATGGAAGTCCAAATCTCAGGTGTCTTTTTATTAGCCATATTTTTAATTATACGAAATATACATGTTTACTATGTTCATACTTTCTTGCTTTAGAGATAAACTTACATTTCAATCAAGATTTTAAGATGAGTAAGAAGAAAGTGTTAGTGGAAAGTGGTATAAGAAGAGTACTTGCTATTCAAATGTGAGTTAGTAATATAAAAAATAGGGGCATCAAGGGGTAGATTGGGGTAGAAGTAAGGCCAGTTTTTCTTTTTAGAAGATTTTTTGTTATTTCATTACGTATTCTATTTAGATTTAATATGATAAATGATTAGTGCTAATTTATCTAAGTGAGATAATAATTAATGATATAAGAGGATCTTTTAAAATTTCATTATGGCACTCTTTCGACCATTCAATTTTGCCTAGACTTGATGGTATGCATTTTTCTACGTATCTAACCTTGTTTTTATTATATTCATTTCATTTTTTGTGAGTGATTGTATATTCATTTATATCTTGATGATATTTTTCTTTTATCAAGTATATTCAAAACATGAATGATGTGTCACCTTTGTTAGTAGGACTTGTGGTCATTCTAAGGGTCCATCATTATGCATCAAAAAATGACAACACAAAGTCAATGTAATTAAATTATTTCTTTTCTTTAATTGATATCTTAGACAACTTATAGTTGATTAAAGTGCTTTTGATGTTAATTTAAAAATTATTATGAGTATACATGCATACAATATTATATTATTATCATTTTTCATAAAGAAATTTTTAGTTTGTTCATCCATGATAAGTCTTTCTCAGTCAATGCAAGAAGCATCATTAGTGGTATATGTTAAATTTCTCTTAACTAGTATAGATTATTGATTTACATGTATAAGGTCTATTTTATTTCATGCATTTTATTTTTTGCCAATAATTATATATTAAAATTACTAGTTATTTTTCTATTATAGTCTAACTAGAAAGTGAATGATGTGGTGCACCTCTACCATCATACTTCAAAAAGACTCTTGATCATGTGTTATCTCTTGCCTCGATACATGTAATACCCTCTCTGATGATTATACTTTGACTGTTTGATTTGGATATTTTTCATTATAATGATTAGAGCTATATATTCACATTTATGTTATGATGATGATATGCTTATCAGATAGTTAGACATACTCAGTTATGATTATTGTTTATTGTTTATGAAATTGGACATCATCTATCTTGTATATGCTTTTGAAGATTCAAAGAGCTAACCCAAGGATTTGGAAGCTAACCATTATATGTATATGTGATTGATGCATTTTCATGGCTCAGGACGAAGTTGTAGTTACTCACTTAGTTGAGGTCCACACAATGTATCGATCCTGGTCATCTATTGCAAATGCCTTACTATATATATCTATGCACATGTATCTCTTCTCGGTGATGCAAGCTTGCAGGTACTAGGCATCATCTCCACCTGGTCCCACAGGTCTAAGTGAGCCCTCAAAATCCTTGATCGTTGTTGTTGTTATGGAGATATCACCAAGGTTCCGCATGAGAGAATTCTACCTCTAACACTTTTATGTCCCTTAGGTGGGGAGTTTCTAAGTCAGTCCTTGTGCTGATGGTGAATTATTGTGTGGTCTTAGTTGTTAGATTATGTGGAGCGCGTTGCTATTTCTTGCATTTATGGAACATGATATTTTGTGTATGGTGGCTTTAATTAAGTATAATTTATCTTATGTCTTGTGTTTGTAGTTACCATGTATATATATTGTTATTGTACCATATAAGAGTATGATTTAGTATCTGATTAAATAATGTGTTTATAATATTAATGGTAGTAATATGTTGATAATAATATGATTGAGATATTAATAATAATAATGTTCTTGTTTTATGATACATATGATGGTATATGTACACATAGGCATATGGGTGCACGTGTATGCATATGGATACATATATTTATAATTGTTTGTGAAATATGAATTATTGCATTTAATTATGTTCATATATATATATTTGTTTGTTTGTTTGTGGATAATAAATTATTGTAATAAAAGATAATTAGAATATTATCTATATGGAATAGAAATTTAAATAAATAAATGATAATCCTCTTTACTATAGCCTAGGTAACTAAGGTAATAGTAAATATATTAGAGGTAATATTTACTAATGCTTTCCTTAATAAAGGAGACATAAATTACATTATTGGTAATATATTAATATATTATTTTATAATCTCCCTTCCCAAGAATGGATTTTATTAATAATATATTAAGCCTAAACTATTAACCAACTTTTGGTTGGATAGTTGCTTCAGTTGTTTTTCCCATGCAACTACTCCCTTAGTTTACATACAGGAAGAATCCATGTGAGAAGGGAGTTGGGGGGGGGTTGGCTGGAATAATTCATCAAGCAAATTTATTATAGTTTTAGGATATCATCTTGAGATCTTAGTTGGCTGGAGATTTCTTGTATCTTCATTTTGGGAAGGAGTCTAGAGAAATGCTTGAGGAAGGCTGAGATAGTTGGACCCACCTTCATCAATGGTATCTCCGCAGGACACCAGGCAGGATCTATCCTGGGAGATGATCCTCCATTTGAGTGTTGCCTTTTTTGAATGCTATTATGTTCGTCTACTCATTTTCTTATGTGAATTTGCAAATTAGTGAATGGTTATAGCATTATGTCTACATTATTGTGAATTAACCGTGGGAGAGAGGATAATATTGATGTAGTGTTGCATAAATAAGTGTATATTCCCTATGTGTGTGGATGTTACTTTTTTATTTGCTGGTTGGATGAATGTAGAGTAGAAAATTAGATTTGGATTGAGCTATTATTGTTTGTGCAATGGAATAATTGGGATTTGAATATTATAGATGCATTATTATGGTCACAGGAATATATGATCAATTAGGAGTCTGATGGTTGTCATTTTGGCATTGGATGAAGTCTGAGAACTCCTAAGATCCTTGTGATGCTCTCACATATGTCATAGGGTCCTCTAGGAACTTCCAGACCTGAGGAGTTTCTAGTTACCTTCATTTTGTTACACTCTGTCCTAAGAGCCTATTTTTTTTTCTTAGATCTTGAGTAGGTTTAGGTGGTTGGTAAATTAAATCTAAGAGCCATTTTTGCATGGAATCTAGGAGATCTCAAATGGGTCTTCCCTAGATTTGGCATGAACAGCCTCTATAATGCCTAGTTTTACCTGCAAGTCAGAGTTGATAGTCATTTTTGTAGTTTCTGGCAGTCGGTTTAGTGGTGACCAAGCAAGTTAGTGGTGACCGAGCAAGTTAGTATTGACCGAGCAAGGTAGTGATGACCGAGGAAGTTAGTATTGACCGAGCAAGGTAGTGGTGACCGAGCAAGTTAGTGTTGACCGAGCAAGTTAGTGGTGACCAAGCAAGTTAGTGATGACCAAGCAAGTTAATGTGAAATGAGCAGAATAGTGTTAACCGAGCAAAATAGGATTTATACAAGTATAACATTTAAGTATAAGTCACGATATGGTATGATACTCTAATTATAAGTCATGGTATGGTACGATACTTTAATTTAGTGACTTATACTTTAAGTTATACTTGTATAAAGGAATCAGGTACCTTCTGGGATGATTGAGATAGGTTTCAGCCTCATAGGAGTTAAGATGCAACTTCTAGTTTTTGAATTTTCAATTTAATTCAGACTTAGTTAAATTCCAAGCACTGGAGGTTTTGTGGAGCATTGTGTTTTGGCATATGGAAATTTGTGTAAACTTGATATATGATCATTTCTTGTTTGATGAAAGTCATACGGTGCATTTAGATGCTTGTATAAGGTTTAGGGTTTAGAATTGGGGTTTAGGGTTGTTGGTGGACTAGAACTACCCTAAGGCTTCCTAAATATTCCTAAACATTTCTAAACTTTCCTATTCTTTGATACAAGTTCTCATATGTCTCTAAGGTATTTTTTACTTCATGTGTGATGTGTTTATGATGTTTGGGTTAAGGGAAGAAAACCTAAGGACACTCACGTATTCTGCTATTTAGAGTTTCTACCTAGCCTGAGAGCCTTTAGGAAATGTTGGCACCTTGATCTTCTTTAGCTACTATTTGGGAAAGATTACCCCAACCCTAGGTATGGCCTAGTTGTTATCACTTCCTAGTGAACCTTGGTGTTTATCTCCTAGCACGGGGGAGTGGGCCTTTTGGTATCCATGTCATTGGGTGGTAAATATTTTTATTGAGGTATCTTTTGTGGATGTAGTTTTAAGGATTCATGCTTATACATTGTTCCAGTTTGAAGAAAGAAGACTCTTGTTTATCCTTCATCATTTCTTGTCAAATATAAAGTAAAGTTATTATTGTAACCTCCTGAGAGGAGATGAATGTAATATGGTCTTCATTGTAAATTCAAAGTAATGTATTTGGAGTGGGTAGAATTAGGAAAAAGGGAAATGGGAAAATATGAGTTTTATGTAAATGATGTGAAAAGGTTTGTAAGGTTTCAAGTAAAGTAGTCTGTTGATTAAGGAAAAGTTAGTGAATCAAATGTAATGATTTCCTATGTGTAATGTTTCAGATGTGTAGATGAACCTATTATGTAGTATTATTAATTTAAATATTATATTATAGACAAAGGATACTTAAGAATATAGATGGATTCAAAAGTCAAGTTGAAATGAAAAAAAAACATTTTGTATTTTCCTTATAAAGAATCTTCAATGCTATGAGGTAGTTACTTAATGGATTTAAAATGAATAGTTCATGAAATAGAAGGGAACCTTAGGGGAGGAATCTAAGATAAACTATGTTTATGTTTTGTTCAAGTAATTCATTTTAAAAATTCAAAATTCTTCATAAATCACTACTTAGGTTTTCTTATCTAAAGAGAATCTTTTCTTTCTTCCCTGGTTCCCTTGCAAGGCATGACAATATATATAAATCTTGATTGTCATGATTTTATTTAGATATGTGATTGTCTTAGAATGACATGTAATCATTTTTTCTATCAAATGAGTTACTAATTATTTCTCTATGAATACCCCAATCAGTAACAATTAATAAAAAAAGTTCTCATTGAGTTAAGCAAGTACTTCTTTTATACCCTCACTTTTTATGTACTCACAATGTCAAAGATACCCACAATGGAACTAACAAGCTATTGAATATTGAAGGACTTGATTTCATATAAGTTAATCATTGATAAAGTTGTCTATAGATAGAGATTTCCACATTTTCTTACCAAGAAAAAGTATGGTTTTTTATAGGAATATCTCCAATATCCAATCATAGTGTATGTGTTAATCCACAAAAATAACTTCATATTTTATATTGTAAAGGGTCTCCAAACTTAGGTTGATAAGTCCTCATTATTGTAGAGGCAGAGTCTCCAAAGTTGGATAAGCATCCTTAGATGGTGTATACATCAAGGATTTAATAATAATTTTGAGAATCATTGTTGAATTTTATTTGATAAACCACCCAACCATAATCTTCATGTACCTTTATATTTCCTTTGTAAAGTGTATGTAGAATCTATATCAGGTCACCATGTGAACTATTTTTATTTTCGTTCCTTCAGAAAGTTGGTTAAGAAATCCTTCAAGACAAACCTATGGTAGTGTGAAAAATGAAATGCCCATTTGTTGGACCCTCCTATCCATCATCTACTTGAATTTAGATCCAACATACTGTTGGAGTTGTAAAATATTAGATCCTCTTTATCATGCATGCTTTTATTTAGCATTTGATTACATAAACTTATTATCTAGCACCACCACAATATATTGATGAAAAAAGTAGATCAATTGAGATTAATGGAGCCATCTTTTCTACAAATTGTTTTATGTATCATAGTTGAAATTTGTACAATGAAATATGCTTAGGTCTCTCATATATCACTTTCTTTAGCTGAGCTAGAGAGATCTAGAACACAAGTTGGGGCATCAAGAATAATAACATAAGTAGAGGCATTAGGGGCTAGAGTAGGAGAGAAGAAAGGCTAGTCTTCATGTCAAGGATATTTTTTGTTGTTTCATTATGTATTCTATTTTATTTTAAATAAATAATAGGTAACATCTAATATGGTGAGGTTCCAACCTTAAATACAAGAAAGAGATACAAAATATATATTATGGGGACTTTTACGAATTAACCTTTGATATTTCATTGATCTTATTTACATCATAAAAAATAGGGGCATCAAGGGGTCAATTGGGGTAGAAGTAAGGCCAGTCTTTCTTTTAAGAAGAATTTTTGTTATTTCATTACATATTCTATTTAGATTTAATATGATAAATGATTAGTGCTAATTTATCTAAGTGAGATAATAATTAATGATATAAGAGGATCTTTTAAAATTTCATTATGGCACTCTTTCGACCATTCAATTTGGCCTAGACTTGATGGTATGCATTTTTCTACGTATCTAACCTTGTTTTTATTATATTCATTTCATTTTTTGTGAGTGATTGTATATTCATTTATATCTTGATGATATTTTTCTTTTATCAAGTATATTCAAAACATGAATGATGTGTCACCTTTGTTAGTAGGACTTGTGGTCATTCTAAGGGTCCATCATTATGCATCAAAAAATAACAACACAAAGTCAATGTAATTAAATTATTTCTTTTCTTTAATTGATATCTTAGACAACTTATAGTTGATTAAAGTCCTTTTGACATTAATTTAAAAGTTATTATGAGTATATATGCATACCATATTATATTATTATCATTATTCATAAAGAAATTTTTAGTTTGTTCATCCATGATAAGTCTTTCTTAGTCATTGCAAGAATCATCATTAGTGGTATATGTTAAATTTCTCTTAACTAGTATAGATTATTGATTTACATGTATAAGGTCTATTTTATTTTAGGCATTTTATTTTTTGCCAATAATTATATATTAAAATTACTAGTTATTCTACTATCATAGTCTAACTAGAAAGTGAATGATGTGGCACCTCTACCATCATACTTCAAAAAGACTCTTGTTCATATGTTATCTCTTGCCTCAATACATATCAATCTTGATTGTCATGATTTTATTTAGATATGTGATTGTCTTAGAATGATATGTGATCATTTTTTCTATCAAATGAGTTACTAATTATTTCTCTATGAATACCCGAATCAATAACAATTAATAAAAAATTTCTCATTGAATTAAGCAAGTACTTCTTTTATGCCCTCACTTTTTATGTACTCACAATGTCAAAGATACCCGCAATGGAACTAACAAGCTATTGAATATTGAAGGACTTGATTGCATATAAGTTAATCATTGATAAAGTTGTCTATAGATAGAGATTTCCACATTTTCTTACCAAGAAAAATTATGGTTTTTTATAGGAATATCTCCAATATCCAATCATAGTGTATGTGTTAATCCACAAAAATAACTTCATATTTTATATTGTACAGGGTCTCCAAACTTAGATTGATAAGTCCTCGTTATTGTAGAGGCAGAGTCTCCAAATTTGGATAAGCATCCTTAGATGGTGTATACATCAAGGATTTAATAATAATTTTGAGAATCATCATTGAATTTCATTTGATAAACCACCCAACCACAATCTTCATGTACCTTTATATTTCCTCTGTAAATTGTATTTAGAATCTATATTAGGTCACCATGTGAACTATTTTTATTTTGGTTCTTTCAGAAAGTTGGTTAAGAAATCCTTCAAGACAAACCTATGGTAGTGTGATAAATGATATTTCCATTTGATGGACCCTCCTATCCATCATCTACTTGAAATTTAGCTACAAGATATTGTTGTAGTTGTAAAACATTAGATCCTCTTTATCATGCATGCTTTTATTTAGCATTTGATTACATAAACTTATTATCTAGCACCACCACAATATATTGATGAAAAAAGTAGATCAATTGAGATTAATGGAGCCTTCTTTTCTACACATTGTTTTATGTATCATAGTTGAAATTTGTGCAATGAAATATGCTTAGGTCTCTCATATATCACTTTCTTTAGCCGAGCTAGACAGATCTAGAACACAAGTTGGGGCATCAAGCATAATAACATAAGTAGAGGCATTAGGGGCTACAGTAAGAGAGAAGCAAGGCTAGTCTTCTTGTCAAGGATAATTTTTATTGTTTCATTGTGCATTCTATTTGATTTTAAATAAATAATAAGTAACATCTAAGATGGTGAGGTGCCAACCTTAAATACAAGAAAGAGATACAAAATATATATTATGGGGACTTTTATGAATTAACCTTTGATATTTCATTGATCTTATTTACATCATAACACTCACTCAATGTGTATATGATATATAACTTACTTTAGACACTTTAATTCATCTCTACTTCTAATTGAATTAATAGAGTACACAAATTTTTACCACTTCCACCAACTGAAAGATGTTGGGATGATCATGGATCAACAATATATATGCAGTCCTATATTAATTACAACATTATGTCATCCAAAATCATATTTAAAATATTCATAAATTAATTACAAGTATATTTTCTAACTAAATGTGTAGTCAATCTACTCCTAAAGCCTACACATTACACTGAGAATAGGATTATGATATGTGTTACCCAACATGAGCTTAATCATTCCTAAACTACCTTCACATGCTTCTTCCATCTAGTGCAACTTACTAGCCAGTGACACATCCAATAAGAACATTAACATAATCAACAACTTAATATAGTAAACACTATGTCACTTATAACCTTTTGTTCATTTTCTTTGAACCTCTAAAAATCTAGAATATGATACTATATATAAAAATTTACTTCATTTCCAAATTAGAAGCCATAAATTGGGCATGTAGAATAATGTAGTACTAAACACAATGACAATGCAACTATGTAGATCATGCACATACTATGTCTAAGAGACTAACCTCAAAAACCTATCAGAAATACCTCTATAAATATAGTAGAAAATTAGGAAAAATATACACTAGAGCAACATGATAACATTAACATTCTACAAGAGAGTTATCCAAAATAAGTTTCTCTATCCTTTAAACATCACCAATTCTCTATTATGACATGAAAAAAGTAATTAAAAATAACTAAAATTCCTTAATACCTTAAAATGTAAATGATAATACTAACAACACTTTTTACATGCATACTTAATATAATGGACAACACAATGTGCACCTTTGCCATTATGAGCTTAAAAAATAATCTTGATCTTCCTAATAGATAACATTTTTTAGAACAAATACAAAAATTACAAAAAGACTTGATGTAATTTAATATAGTTCTACTTTAATTAATAGTTTGAAGTGATTATAATTTATTGTAGTGGTTTAGGTGTTAGAATTTAAGTTCTAAATGTTGGATTAATTAACATTGTCTTCCTTCATATTTGAGATATGGACTAACTCCCTCGCATGGATCCATTTATCTCTAGTGTTTGGATTAGGTTTTAATAGACTGATCTTTTGGCATAACAAAAAACATGTTTCAATAATTGGCATCAAAGAAAGGTTCCTCTAAGCGGATCTTAACCACCTGAGGGCGGTGTAGTATGGTGCAAGAAAGAGGTTACAAAGTTCCAAAGTTTAATGGCACAAACTCTTATGTCTAGAATATCTAGATAGAATCTTGTCTGAACTCTTTCTCATTTGGAATATGGGAATCTATTGTGAAATTTGTTTATTGCCCCTCTTATTTCCATTCAAATCCAAGAGAGATTAGGTTATATGAGAACAATGGCAAGATGAGAAATGCAATTATAAGTGGGTTTGCACAATTCATAATTTTTTTAGGTTATGTCCTCAAGGTCCACAAAAGAATTTTGGGAGAAACTCAATATTATTTATGAAGGAATATGAAGATCAATCAAGTCAAGATGAAGAACTTGTTAGGATTTGGTAATACTGAGAGGGGGGTGAATCGGTGTTACAATACTTAAGTGAATTCTTCAACTTCTTTACTTTCCTTAAGAAATAAATAAAGATGTAACATAAAATGAACAACCATGAAACAAAGATAAACACAAAATAAATCATAACACCATGTTTGTTTTTGAGGAAATCCTGGCCAACAAAAAAGCCCAGTGGGGATGTTACCCACAATATTCTGTACTATGAATCTTGAAACCCTGTTAGGAGTTCTAGCTCTATTAGGAGCTGATTATTACAATATAGGTAGATCCCTATTAGGGGATGTATACAATAAGATCCTTGTTAAGGAATCAGCCCTCTTAAAGGTCTTAGCCCTTTTAAAGGCAAAAAAACCTAGCTAGGGGTGTACAATAGGTGCAACAACACTTACAACAAATTTGTTGTCCTAAATACAAAGGGTTAACAAAGTATCTCTAGAAGAACTCATCTTATTCTCCTTCCTCTTGATCTCTTCTTTGCACTTTAGATGCCTTCATAATTTTCATCCCACAACATTACACCCATACATCATCATGCTATATCCTCACACACTTTTACAAAAGTGTCTGTATATTTATACCTTGTTAACAGTATAATTACAAAGCTAGTCGACATTACTCTAGCTAAACATCATGTTAATTCAAGCATAATTGCACACTTCATTAACATCCTTAGTTGGCCTAAATGATTGCTAATATGTTATTCTCTTTTTATTGTCTTTTCATCCAATCAACTAAACATATCTCTTCGATCTATCAATACTAACATGTGTGACCTCACACATGTGTCCATTGGTGTCCTGCAAGCATGCCATTAAGATCACTTGCCTTAATATAACTTTTGTGAAGCTTGCTAAGCTCTTTTGTCAGACTGGGCTACTGAAACAATCTGTGGACTTAGGCATTTTTCATTCAACAACTGCATTCAAACATAATCATTATATCCAATATGCACAACCATAAAACTGATAAGTGTTGCCATAAATGAAAACATTCCATACATGTGCATGTGCATGTTCATACATGTACATATGTGTGCATGTGCTGACCACTTGCCAATAGAACTTGAAGTACATGTTTGAGAACCTAAGGATGTATGACTAAGAGAACATTAAAAATTACTTGCATCAAATAACTAAGGTAATTAATCCAATTAGAGACATTGGTGGAACTATAGAGGGAAATTGAGTTATGATAAAAGTGATGAGAATACTTACACAATCTTATAGACCTAAGCTATATGCTATTTAGGAATCCCATAATATGGATATGTGTCCTATGGATCAACTCTATGGAGTGATCATTTCCTTTGAGATGTGGGAATTTGAATTAGACAATGTCAGGAATGAAGCTTCTTTCAAATCTAGTAAGAATATTGAAGATTAACATGAAACAAAAAATGATGCAAAAGTGAGCTTTGTGGGAAGACTGATAAACAAGACCAAGAATACAACTTATTAATATAATGTGATGGTTCTAGATAATAATTTTATGTAATCAAATGCTAAATAAAAGCATGGATGATAAATATTATCTAATGTTTTACAACTGCAACAATATCTTGGATCTAAATTTCAAGTAGATGATGGATATGAGGAGAGGCCAACAAATGGGAATTTCACTTATCACACTACCATAGGTTTGTCTTGAAGGATTTCTTAACCAACTTTTTGAAAAGAACCAAAATCAAAATAGTTTACATGGTGACCTGATATAGATTCTACATACACTTTGTAGAGGAAATATACATGTATATGAAGATTGTGGTTGGGTGGTTTATCAAATGAAATTCAACATTGATTCTCAAAATTATTATTATATCCTTGATATATACACCATTTGAGGATGCTTATCCAACTTTTGATACTCTGCCTCTACAATAACGAGGACTCATCAATCTAAGTTTGGAGACCCTTTAGAATATAAAATATGAAGGTATTTTTGTGGATTAACACATACAGTATGATTGGATATTGGAGATATTCCTATAAAAAACCACACTTTTTATTGGTAAGAAAATGTGGAAATCTCTATCTATAGACAACTTTATCAATGATTAACTTATATGCAATCAAGTCCTTCAATATTCAATACATTGTTATTTCCATTGTGGATATTTGACATTGTGAGTACATAAAAAATGAGGGCATAAAGTACTTGCTTAATTCAATGAGAACCTTTTTATTAATTGTTACTAATTGGGGTATTCATAGAGAAATAATTAGTAACTTATTTGATATAAAAAATGATCACATGTCATTCTAAGACAATCACATATCTAACTACCATCATGAGAATCAAGATTCATATGTATTGAGGTAGGAGAAAACATATGATTTTTCTACTAGGAAAAAAAATCATGCGTAACAAGGAATCACTTTATTACATGTTATTCTTACAACTAACCAACCTAAATTTAATATACATTCAAATTTTAAGCTTCAACTTGTCATGGACCCTTATAATGCAGTCTCTTGGTACAATGGTTCTTAATAGTTGATGGACACAAATTTTATTGTCATAATAATTCAAACCATAAATTTAATTAATTAGTTCAATCCAGTAAGTAAATAAGCTAAGATTAGTAAATTTAAACTTTTCTAGTGTAATTTATTACTTCAAAATTAACATCTAAATCACTACATTGAATTATAAGTTCTCTAAACTATTAATTAAAGTAAAGTTAAATCAGCTCAATTCTTTGTTGATTTTTTTATCCATTCCAAAAAATATGGTTTCTGAGGATGATCAAGAGTCTTCATGAAGTATGATGGTAGAGGTGCCACATCGTTCACTTTCTAGTTAGACTATAATAGTAAAATAACTAGTAATTTTAATATATAATTATTGGAAAAAAATAAAATGCATGAAATAAAATAGGTTATACATGTAAATCAATAATCCATACCAGTTAAGAGAGATTTAGCATATACGACTAATGATGCTTCTTGCATTGACTGAGAAGTACTTATCATGGATGAACAAACTAAAAATTTCTTTATGAATAATTATAATAATATATAAGATTGTATGCATATATACTCATAATAACTTTTAAATTAACATCAAAATCACTTTAATCAATTATAAGTTGTCTAAGCTATCAATTAGAGAAAAAAATAATTTAGTTACATTGACGTTGTGTTGTCATTTTTTGATGCATAATAATGGAGCCTTAGAATGACCACAAGTCCTACTAAAGAACATTAACAAAGGTGTCTCATCATTCGTTCCTTCAGCATGAAACAAGGGGGTGTGTACACCTTGGGATGTAGATGATGGTGTGCCTCAACATGATACAAGGGCGTGCCCACACCTCGAAAGTAGACAATGGTGTGCCTTCAACATGATACAATGGTGTGCTTGATAGTCCCAACCGGTGCTGAGAGGGGAGGGGTGAATCAACACCACCAAAACTTTTCCAATAAATATGATGAGATTAAATTACATCTAAAAAGCAAATAGAATCAAGCATATAATAATAGTAAGTAACCAACAACACTTTCATACCAGATTTATCATGTGAAAACCCGACTAGGGTGAAAGCCACAGTGTGAGGAGACCTCACAAAATTTGTACTCTTCTAGAGTATGCCCTGTTAAGAGCTTTCCTGGTTAGAGGATAAAAGTGCATTTGCTAGATGTGACTCAGTTAAGGGATTTATTACAATAAGGCCTGTTAGGACCTGCCTAGTTACAAGACTTTGAATACCTTGAAGGATGTCACCTAGTTGAGGGATTTGATACAAGGGACCTGTTAGAGTCCACCCAAATTTTGGGATTTAACAATTGTAGTTTTCTAGAAAATAATAGAGTGAATGATCTTTTACATTTGACTACACACAGTCTGATAAGATCTCTATTAGTGCTCAACTGAGAAGTAACATTGGTCGGTGTAGGTTTCTTCTCCTCTAATTATGTGATTCTCTGTATAGTTCTTCCTTTTTTTTCTTCTTCTTTCTATTTCACCTTGGCTTCAGTAGCATACAGGTTCACTCTTTTTCTCAGTAGAATGAAGGCAACTTTTAATTGCCTTAGCCAGTAGAATATATAGGGTCCAAACCCTAATTGTGCTCAACATGCATGACCTAAATTTAGATCCTTATCAGATTCATCGTGTAGTGAAGTCTTAGTTATCAAAGGAAACATTTGATGCATGCCCTTGCTTTATCTGTCTAATGAAGAAAATAATGGTTGTGTGCCAGGTAACTCTCCTTTACAGGAGATAACACTTTGATTTAAAGTCACTGATGCCAGTTTTAAATCCTTCAGCCACACCTCAAAAAGCTAGTGATTCTAGCTTTAAATCCTTTGACTGTGCCTCAAACCAATCACCAAGATAACTCAAAGTCACCCAAATTATTGCAATAAATCCTGGTTAAGAGGAGTTGGTCAGAATAAATAGTTGACTATGACTTTCTCAATTCATACTGAAGTCTTAAAATATATCGGTTGAGTTCTTCATGTTGTAAGTAGTTAAGAGTCCCTATTCTTATTCCTTCCTTAGCTTACCAGTCACACCACCCTTGGTTTGAGATACCTTGCTTGGTTTATCAGTTGCACCATCCTCGGTTGTATTTTTTACACTAGTTTGGAGTTGCATTAGTAACTGATCATTAGACCAGTAGAGAAATGATCAGTGGTATTCATGTAATAGCCAAACCATCATCCCTTCATACAGATATCCTTGGATCTATAGTCATGAAAGAGATGACTAGTCTCTATACTCTCTTTTCCAATCAATGACAACACTAGTACTGATGACAGGCTTACCGCTTATCATCACTTTCTACCAACAATATCCCCCTTTGGCATTGATGGAAAAACTATGATGGGAAATCACCTTGTTGTGCTTATATCTTTGTCCTCCAAGTCCTCCAGTTAGTTCTCTAGTTATTGCCAAATTCTCCCCCTTTTTTGATAATGATGCCAAAGGCTTGGTCGGAGAGACTACCTTTGTCTAATCTGCTCCCCCTATGAGCAACATTCTTTCTTCATCAGTTCATAAAGATGAGGTGTAACCCTCTGTTGAAGTACAATGAAATGATGAGCACCTTTTCAAGTTTACTAAAGATCATGAAGGGGCATTACCCCTAGTTTACCTCTGAGATACTCGAAAGTACTCTTTGGTAAAGACTTGGTGAAGATATCAACAATTTTTTCCTTGGTGGGAACATACTCTAATCTCACCTCCTTGTCTTGATCAAGCTCTCTTAAGTAATGATACTTGATAGAAATGTGCTTTGTCTTCATGGAGTGCATGATAGGGTTCTTGGATATGTTGATTTCACTAGTGCTATCACAATAGATATCTATTGGTTTAGGTACCCATTCTTTAATTCCTTCTAATAGTTGTTTTATCTAGATCACCTGTGTGCAATTGATTGCTACAGCAATATATTCAGCTTCTGCAGTAGATTAGGATATGCAGTTTTGTTTCTTGCTTGTCCAAGAAACAATTCTTCCACCAAGAAAGAATGCACGACCACTTGTGCTCTTTCTGTCATCAATGTTTCCTTCCTAATCTGCATCAGTGTACACTTTTATTTTGAATCATCCCTTATGAGGAAACCATAAACCATAATCCTCAGTTCCTCTTAGATATCTGAAGATTCTCTTTACTGCTACTAGATGTGTCTCTTTTGGATTTGTAGAGAATCTTGCTACTATGCCAACTACATGAGCAATGTCTAGTCTACTGTGAACAACATACTATAGTTTACCTATCATGGACCTATACATTGTTTCATGTACTTCTTTAGCATCATCCTCCTTTGATAACTTGAGGTTAGTTATCATTGGAGTTCCAACCGGTTTGGAATCATCAAGTCCAAAGGTTTTAAGAATTTCTTTTATATATTTGGACTGAGAAATAAACATTCCTTCTTTCAGCTGATGGACCTATAGTCCAATGAAGAATTTTATTGCCCCAAGCATAGACATCTCAAATTCTTTCTTCATTTCTTCAGCAAAATCTTTGCTCATCCTATCATCACCTCCAAAGATGATATCATCCACGAAGATTTCAGCAATTAGATTTCCATCTTCTCTGGTTTTGAGATACATATTGCTATTGTCCCTGGTTCTTATGAATTCTATAGTCAAAAGGTATGAGTGCAACCTCTCATACCAAGCCCTTGGAGCTTGTTTAAGCCCATAAAGAGATTTCTTTAGTTTACAGATCATTCCATGCTTATGTGCAGATGTGAAGCCTTCCAATTGTTCAATGTAGACTTCTTCCTCCAGTATTCCATTTAGGAATATGAATTTAACATCCATCTAATAAACTTTGAATCCTTTGTGAGTAGCATAGGTGAGTAGAATTCTTACTCCTTCCATTCTTTCTACTGGTTCAAAGGTTTCTCCATAGTCTAATCCAGCTTCTTGGGCATATCCTTTGTAGACCAATCTTGCCTTATTTCTTATTACTTTTCCATCCTCAGTCAACTTGTTCCTAAAGACCCACTTGGTCCCTATGATATTCTTGTCCTTTGGTCTTGGTAACAACTCCCATGTATCATTTTTTTCAATTTACATAATTTCTTCCTCCATGGCTTTGACCCAGTTATCATCTTCTAGAGCATCCCTAGTGGATTTGGGCTCTATACAGGAAAGTAAGCAGATATTTTCTTTGGCCTTTTTTCTGGTTAAGATATTTTCATGTTTGTCTCCAATTATATTTTCAGTAGGATGATATGTGACATACCTTGGAAGAGCAGATCTCTATTCTCGGTTTGGTTCTTTTGATTGAGCATTGTCTTCATCATGGTTCAAGACAACTTGTTCACCATCCTGTGTCAACCTATTGGGTTCAGGTACAATCTCTTGCTCCAGATGTTTGTCCATTTGTATTTCTCCTTGATCTTTTATCATGGCTTCATTGAACTCAAAGGCATTTCCTTCATTTAGGCTCTCAAGACTGTCATGATCCTCATGACCGGTCTTCTTATCTAGTTTTGAGGATTCATCAACTTTTACATTGATGCTTTCAACTATCTTGCCTATTCTTTTTTTCAAACACCGATAGGCCTTACTTTTGGTGGACTAACCCAAAAATGTTCCTTCATCACTTTTAGGATCAAGCTTTCCAGAGTACATATCTCTTTTGATATAATATTTTCTACCAAATATTTTGAAGTAGCTTACACTGCAAGAATGCTTAAACCATAGTTCGTAAGGAATCTTATTGGTTCCCTTCTTGACTTGGATCTGATTGAGTGTGTAGATAGGGGTATTGACAGCTTCCCTCCAGAAGTGGTGAGGCAAATCCTTTTGGATCAGCAGGGTTCTAGCACAATCGATCAGCATCCTGTTTCTTTTTTCTACTACTCCATTTTTCTGAGGATTCCTTGGTGTAGATAGCTTCCTTTTTATTTCATGCTCCTCATAGTAGTGAGTGAATTCTTGAGAGGTAAATTCACCTCCTCTGTCTGATCTCAAACACTTCAAGCTTTTACCGGTTTCTTTTTCCACTCTAGCTTTGTAAATTTTGAACATGTGGAAGGCTTCTAATTTCTCCTTAAGAAAGAGTGTCCATGTCTTTTTGAAGAATTCATCTACAAAGAGCATAAAGTACCAGTCTCCATGGTAACTCTTTGTTCTCATTGGTCCACATAGGTTAGTATGCACTAGATCTACAATATTCTCAGCAAAGAAATACTTACTGTTGAAAGATGTTCCAGTCAGCTTTCCCAATTGACAATCTTTACAAACGCCCTTGATGGGCTTTGTAATCTCAAGAAGTCCTCTTACCATTTTATTTTTTCTTACTTTGACAATACTGTCAAAGTTTATGTGGCAGAGCCTCCTATTCCATAAATAGTTGTTGTCCTCTTTGGTCATAAGATAGATTTTTCTCAAGATTCTCCTTTGACCAAGGCTATGAGATAGGCTCCTTCTGTTGAGTCAAGGTAGAAAAGATTACCTTTACTTAGTCTACTAGTTATGACATGAGTCCCAGATTGATTCTTCACTATACAGGAACCTTGTCTAAATTCCAGCAGGAATCCTTTGTTGTTCAGTTGTGCAACACTCATCAAGTTGTACATGAGTCCTTCAACCCTGTACACATCTTCACAAATAGCATTGTTGCATAGAACAATAGTACATTTTCCTTTGATGAAGTAGGGGACATTATTTCCAAAGGTAACCAATCTATTGTCATTGAGCTCTAGGTGGGTGAACTTGTCCTTGTCACTGGTCATGTGGTGAGTGCATCCACTATCAATTATCTAGTCATCATGCTGATGGGATCTAGATATGAGTGCAACCTCATTCACAACTAGACTCTCCTCCTTTATTGAAAAAAATGCAATTTCTATATCCTCTGAGTCTTTGGATTCATTTTTTGTGACTCCTTCAGCAAGATAGCACTCCTTTGCTTTATTCTTGAACTAGTCTCTTTTATCTTTATGTTCATTATCAGGACATCTTGCAGCAATATGTCCTATTTTGTTGTAAGAAAATCATTTCAAAGAGATCTTTCCCTTGTACTTCCCTTTCCCTCTGGGGAATCTTCTTGCAATGAGTGCTTCAAACTCTTCTTTCTCCATGTCTTCTAAGAGTAGATTCTTAGCAAGGTTGCCAATCTTACCGGTAGAGCAGTTACTATTTTCCCTTCCCTTTTTAGTGGAAGAGATATTGGTAGAGGACTTGAAAGTTGATTCCTGAATGGGTAAGATATTATCAAAATTACTTAATTCAAAGGCATCTAGCTTACCAATTAGGGAGTCTAGAGTGACTTGATCTATGGTCACCAATCTGAACTCTTGAATGGAAGAGATCTTGATGGCATACTAAGGTTTGAGAGTTCTCAATATTTTGCTAATTACTTCCTCTTCACTGAGCTTTCCTTTGGTGCATCTGATGGAATTGATCACTTCTTTGATTTGGTTGTTGTATTGCTTGATGTATTCTCCTTCATTCATCCTCATATCATCATACTTTCCTCTAAGGATTTCAACCTTGGCTCTTTGAACATTAGGATCCCCTCCATATACTCTCTGCAGCATGCCCCACATCTTGAAGGCAGATTCAAGATGTTCAATCTCAGCATAGACATGATCTGGTAGCGTGCTAACTATCATATCCATAGCAGCCCTATGCTCAGTCTTGATCCTCTATTCATCAGGTGTTAATGTGCCACTAGGTTTAGTGTACTTGTTGGCAACATGATTCTAGTATTGATCTCCAGTGGTCTTCATATATAGTTTCATTCTACTGCACCACAAGGTGAAATTTTCCTTTGAAAACTTTGGTCCTTCCTTTCTCATCATCTTGACTTTTTCTTTGAGCAGTTAAGCGGCAAAGAAAACAAGATGAGGCTCTGATACCAATTGACAGTCCCAACCAGTGCTAAGAGGGGAGGGGTGAATCAACACCACCAAAAATTTTCTAATAAATCTGATGAGATTAACATCTTACAACCGAAAAGAAAATAGAATCAAGCATATAATAACAGTAAGTAACCAACAACACAGTGACACCAGATTTATCACATGGAAATGTGACTAGGGTGAAAACCATGGTGTGAGGAGACCTCACAAAATTTTTACTTTTTTGGAGTACACCCTGTTAAGAGCTTTCCTGGTTAGAAGATAAAAGTGCATTTGCTAGATGTGACTCGGTTAAGGGATTTATTACAATAAGGCCTGTTAGGACCTTCCTGGTTACAAGACTTTAAACACCTTGAAGGGTGTCACCTGGTTGAGGGATTTGATACAAGGGACCTGTTAGAGTCCTACCAAATTCTGGGATTTAACTAATGTAGTTTGCTAGAAAACAATAGAGTGAATGATCTTTTACAGTTAACTACACACAGTCTAATAAGATCTCTATTAGTGCTCAACTAAGAAGTAACACTGGTCAGTGAAAGTGTCTTCTCCTATAATTTTGTGCTTCTCTACACAATTCTTCCCTTTTTTTCTTCTTCTTTCTATTTCACCCTGGCTTTAGCAACATACAGGTTCACTCTTTTTCTTGGCAGAATGAAGGCAACTTTTAATTGCCTTAGCTATGAGAATATATTGGGCCCAAACCCTAATTGTTCTCAACATGCATGATCTAAAAGCAGATCCTTATCAGATTCATCATGTAGTGAAGTGTCAGTTATCAAAGGAAACATTTGATGCATGCCCTTGATTTATTTATCTAATGAAGAATAATATGGTTGCGTGCCAGACAACTTTCCTTCATAGGAGATAACACTTTGATTTAAAGCCACTCATGTTAGTTTTAAATCCTTCAGCCGCACCTCAAAAAGCCACTGATTCTGGCTTTAAATCCTTGGACTGTGCCTCAAACTGATCACAAAGATAACTCAAAGTCATCCAGATTTATTGCAATAAATCATGGTCAAGAGGAGTTGGTTGGAACATACAGTTGACTATAACTTCCTTGGTTCATACCAGAGTCTTAAAATATATCGGTTGAGTTCTTCATGCTATAAATAGGTAAGAGTCCCTATTCCTATTCCTTCCTTAGCTTACCGGTCACACCATCCTTGGTTTGATGTCCCTTGCATGGTTTATCAATTGTACCATCCTTGGTTGTATTTTTTACACTGGTTTGGAGTTACATCGATAACTAATCATTAGACTGGTTCAACAATGATCGGTGGTATTCGTGTAATAGCCAAAACATCTTCCCTTCATACAGATATCCTTGGATCTGTAGTCGTGAAAGAGATGACCAGTCTCTATACTCTCTTTGCCAATCAATTACAACACTTGTACCAGTGACAAGCTTACCAATTATCATCACTTAATGCCAACAGTGCCTCCAGGGTGGTCCCACAATAGTGTGTCCCACTTTTTGGCCAACTTTGACATAGAGATCAACATTTTGAAAAAAAACTTCACTTTCAAACACCTATTGCCATAAAACTATTAGGAACCTGAAGATGATGTAAACTAGGTATTTTAGAATTTTATTTCTAGTTTCTAAATATTTTTTTTTAAAAAAAACATTTAAATTCATTTTTCCTTCTCCTTCAAAAAGTGTTTTGTGTGAAAAATTGTGTTTTTAAGGAGTTATTGTCACTTTGATCAACATAACTTTTTTTAAAAATATGATAACAATTTAATTCTTTCAAGATTATATTTTTAACTTCAATATCTAAAGGATGCAATTGGTTTCAATCATTTTGAGTCAATATTTCATAGTTTATTAAGTTCTAAACTGATAGTAACTTTAATTTAGACATAAGGTCACTTGGATTGCTCTAACTTGATCTGTGTATATAGAAATTGATTTTTTATTTTTTATATAGAAAGTTAACACAAATACTATTTTCCTACGTATTTTTCATAATTTTCTTTTTTTAATTTACTATTTTTCCCAAAGTCTTGAAGAGATAGGTTGTTGAATGAACAAACAATCTATGTTTAGTTAAAGTAATATTTAAAAGTGATAATGAAATCAATATGTATTAAAATTATATTCATTAGAAATCTTGTTCTAAATAGCATCATACTACATAGATAGGTTTTTCAAATGGATTCATTTGATTTGCCAAAACATAAATTCGAAGTGACTTTTTGTCAGCATTTTAATAGGTGCAAAGGAGACTTCATTGTAGGTATGAATGAGCAGTATAGATGTTATATCAATATTTTTTTAATCTAAGAGGCTTTCAGATAACCTTTTATAATTAATTCCTTCAAATAGAACCTCTCAAGGCTTAAATCATCATATTTTATTAAAAATGTGTTATTTTAGCAAAAATCAACATGTTTAAAAAAGTGGGACACACTATTGTGGGACCATCCTCCAACATTGGATGATGATGTCTCTTCAACTTGGGAAATCATAGATGATGTGCCGCATCTTCATAATTCAATTGTCTTGTTGCACACAAGTTTCTCATTCGTTGTCTTTTTGTTTCCAATTCCAATTCTCTCTCACTTTGTATTGATGTTTCATGTTCTTCATCCAAAGAAAAATCTTCTTCTATGGTATCCAATTTTATTTTTTCACGAAGTTGTCTCATTCTTTCCCTTTTCTTCTCTTTGTCTCTTTCATGCTCTTCCGGTGTTAAAGTCTTTGCTCGTTTCCTCGGCATGATGATGATTTCTACATATGAATTGATTGCAATAAATTTATTACAATTATATCAAATTATGTATTCAACAAGTCTATATCATACCAATTATAAACTAAAAGACTTTTTATTCACATTTCACAGTTAAAATATTAAAAAACTTACCTCAATTGATAAATTTTGGTGAAGAATGATTGACTTTCACAATTTGATTTTGATTTTTGAACAAAAGGATGGTGTAAATTGATAGAATATGCTTCTTTGTCATCTTCAAGACCATGAAAAGTGAATATTTGTTGGATAAAATGCAGAAACTTAACAATATACAGAAAAAGTGGGCCTCTTTCACAAAATCTTTAACACATAAGACCATTTTTTTTAGTCTTACATAGCACACACGTGCTATAACGTATGCACCCTATGCAAAAACACAAAAATGTAGTCCATATTCTTACATAGCGTGCAAGCACTATAGGGTGTGCGCCCTATGAAAAACTAGAGAGAGAGAGAGAGAGAGAGAGAGAGAGAGAGAGAGAGAGAGAGAATTTAAATAAATGTTCTTGAAGCTAAGAGAAGTTTTATTGAAATAATAATGTTTGAAATTTAAGCTAGTTCACATAACTTACATGACAATATTATATAAATTAAGAAAAAAATGAGTGCAAAGGTGAAACTTCTAAAATAAAATAAAATAAAAACTGAATTGCATTTTCCTAGTTATTATTGTTATATATCATATAATTCAAGAATTCAAAATGAAATAAATTATTAAAGATATTTTTTGTATAATAATCTTTGATTACAATAACTTTTCTTAAAATTTATATTGAAAAGTATGTTAATAATAAATAAAACAAAGTGTATATGTGTTGTGGTGCTATGTGTTAAAAGTATGTTAATAATAAACTAAATAAAATTTATATGTGTTGTGTTTCAATGTGATGTTTTGTGCAATGTTTTGTTGTGTTATGTTATACAATGTTTGTGTGTTTTAGGACCAATTAGGAGAGACCTTGTTACCTTCCACCCTCTCATTTTTTATAATAACAACAACATAAACCAGGGTGTTGTTCCATTGATGACAAAGCCCCACACATTAACATAAAGACAAAAAGAAGACATCAAAATAGAGTTTTTATAATGTGGTTGGCCTCATTTGTAAAAAAGTGTTTGAATAAATATTTTTGAAGCTAAGAGAAGCTTTGTCGTAAATATTTATGTAATTTAATTATAAACAATGTTTAAAATATTTAAGTTAGGTCCACATGACGTGCATGATATTATTAAAAATAAATTAATAAATTGAGTTGTATTTTCCTTGTTATTATAGAGTTATATATCATATAAATCAAGAATTTAAAATCAAAATAAACTTAAGAGATAATTTTTAATAGTTTGATTATAATAATTTTTATTATAGTTAATTTTCTTAAGCTCATAAAAAAAATATTTCAAAATTGGGTGCCATTGAGCATATTCTTGGAATATGTCATGTACACAAAAAAGAAATGAGTCATTTACATCCTAATAATTAAAAAAATCATAAAAATCTAATAAGAGATATTAAGAAATATAAAAATTCATTCTTGAAATTAAAAATCATTCCCAAAAATCATTACTAAAAAAGTTTCAAAAAAATGGCCTGCCATGTGGCCGTTTTTGAAAAAAAAAATTATAAATAAAATAAAATTTATAAAAAAAATTAATAAAGCCGCATAAAAGTGGGGTCTGTTGGTGGGACCTACCACGAAATCCCCGCGGCTGGAGAGTTCCCCACGTTGATGGGGATATTGGAAGCCCCAGTGGGCTGCCCCTAACAAAAAAATCTCTACACAATTGAATCCAGAAACTCATATAGTAATAATTAGGATGTACTAATTAAATAATGTGATCAAGTGGTTGACAAAACCCTAGAACTTGGCTCCATGTTTTCTTGTGATCCCACAATCTAATCACACACTTAGACTCCCAAAAACACAAACACACTTGAATTTTATAAATTTTAGAGGATACTAATGGATTATACACTAGAATTGAACATGATTGCACCTACAATTCTATCCAAGGGAACTGCCCCACACTCTAATTTAGTACAATAAAAGTAGCTAATTATGACAAATAAATTATGGTCAAATTGGAAAAAATACCATTCAAATCTTGACCCAATGACCCTATATCATTAGAAAATAGGGAGAGAGAAAAGAATGTTCATTTCTCTTCTATAATAAAGTATTTCTTATACTTCAAAATAATTTATAAAAAACACAATAATGAGAAAGATTCTAAAATATTTAAAATGAGTTGTAAGAAAATGTACAATAATGAGTTGTAAATACTTGTATTTATTTGATGATTATATTAGTACAATAATGATTTATCTATTCTAAAACTAGATAAATCATTATATTGTTTAATTAGAACATCCTAAGTATTGCTATATGAGTTTCTGGATTCAATTGTGTAGAGTTTTTTTTTTGTCAGAGGCAGCCCAATTGGCAAGGGCCTTCAGTATCCCTGCTGATGTGGGGAACTCCTGAGTCGCGGGGATTCTGTGGTAGGTCCCACCAACAGACCCCACATTTATGCGGCTTTATTAATATTTATTTATAATTTTTTGTTAATTAATTTGATTTTATTTTTAATTTTTTTTTCAAAAATGGCCACATGGCGGGCCATTTTTTCAAACTTTTTTAGTAATCATTTTTGGGAATGATTTTTAATTTCAAGAATGACATTTTATATTTCTTAATTTCTGTTATTAGATTTTTATTATTTTTTTAAGTATTAGGATGTAACTGACTCATTTCTTTTTTGTGTACAAGACATATTCCAAGAATATGTCATGTTGGTATCCTCTCTCGTGCTACGACTATGTAGGATGCCTCTTGGCATAATAAATACACTACACTTGCACAAAATTTTAAAATATTTTTTATGAGCTTAAAAAATTAACTATAATAAAAATTATTATAATCAAACTATTAAATATTATCTCTTAAATTTATTTTGATTTTAAATTCTTGATTTATATGATATATAACTCTATAATAACAAGGAAAGTGCAACTCAAAATATTCTTGAGAGAGAGTGTTCCCTCAAATTTTTGAAACAAAAGCTAAGAGTATAGGGGAAGATCCCACAAATAGTCCATCAAAGGGTAAAATAGAAGATATTGATTTCTCACCTCCAAAGATTAATAACATCCACTATGAAAATCCGTGAGAGATTTTAGAAGACTCAAAATTTGAAAAAGAGAAAATTGAAGAAGTAAATATAATAACAAATTATATAAAAGAAACACTACCAAAGGAACTGATGGAAGAAATGTTGAATGAGATATGGGATCCAGAAGAAGCTGAGCTCCAAAGGGAACTCCTCGCTGAGGATATCAATTTAAATAATGTTAACTTAGAAGTCTCTATAAAGGAGTTATTAATAAACTTGGAAGAAAAAGAAATGAAAGAACAGGTATCCCTAGACATAGCTCAACATATGGAGAGTAAAATCTCCCTAGCTTGTGAAAAAAAACCAAAGAAAAGAGGAAGAAGATCTACTTCAAAACTTAGGGACTTAGCTGAGGATGTTGCAGGGACATACTTCTATTCTGAATGCAGGGAAGGGGAAGAGCCTTCCCAAGGCACCATGAATGTCCTATCATGGAATGTTAGGGGCATGAATGTCCCTAACAAGCAATATTTAATCAAACATTACATCAAAATTCACAACCCAGAGATTATGTTAATTCAAGAAATGAAGCTAGATAGTTTAGAAATAGGGAATTTCAAAAAGAAATTAGGGATAAGGGAAATTGAAGCCTCGCCGGCCAAAGGTGCATTAGGGGGACTAGCAATCATTTGGGATCCCCGTAATATCTCCATAAATATTTTAGAAAGATGACAATATTGGATGAGTGGTATGGTAAAAAAATTTAGACTTAATCTAACTTTTAATTTAATAAATGTTTATGGACCCATTCAAAACAAAGATAAACTTATAATTTGGAATGAGATAGGATCCTATCTGGATCAAACAAGGGATACACTTTGCTTTCTAGGTGGAGACTTCAATGTAATTACTAAGACTTTTGAGAAAAAGGGAGGTGTAAATTCCCTTCCTTTAACAGCTAAAGACTTCATACAATGGAGGGACTGCAACTCCCTTCTCGAAATTCCAATAGGAGACAATGCCTTCACATGAAATAATTAGAAGACTGGACTTCTGTAATATTGCAGAGAAATTAGATAGATTCTTCCTTAAATGTAGCTTAGCCTTATATGATGTGTCACTCACAAAAAATATCATACCAATTTCCGGATTAGACCATTATCCAATCATTCTAAACATTTTAACACAAACTAGGCCAAAAAAATGTGCCTTCAAATTCGAACAAGTATGGTTGAGAGATCCTAATCTACTGAATCTTATTGAGACCTGGTGGTAGGAACCTCAGTTTGAGGGCTCAAAGATGTATAGACTTGTAAATAAACTAAAATGGACTAAAAGAAAACTACTAGAATGTAATTCATCTAAGTTTGGCAACATCTTTGAAAAGAAATTAGAACTTGAGACTGAACTAGGGGAAGTCAATTCTTAGGTTATCAAGGAAGGAATGAATGATGTTCTATACCATAAAAAGAAGGGTTTATTAAAATATTATGAGGAGATCTTAGCCAGAGAAGAAATCTTTTGGAAACAAAAATCAAGAGAAACATGGTTGGAAGCAGGGGATAGAAATACAAAAAAATTTCACAATAGTACCAAACAGAGAAGAATTGGGAATAGGATCTCTTGTATCATTAATGAGGAAGGAAATATTATAGAGGATGCCAAAATCATAGCTAATGAATTAGTAAATTACTTCGATAATGTTTTAAATAATAGGGATTCATTAAATTTGGGATGTCAGATAGATCTACTCCAAAACATCTCAAAAGTCATAATTAAACAACAAAATCAAATGCTAACCAGTAAATTCACAATGAATGAAATCCATTCTGAATTAATGCAAATGAATTCGGAAAATTCATCGGGGCCTGATGGCTTTTCAGCCATTTTCTTCCAAAAGTGTTGGCACTTTATAGGGGAGGAGGTTACAGAAGCTTTAGAGGGAGTTAGAAATTCAGGCAAAATTCTTAAAGAAGTTAACAACACTTTTATTGCTCTTATACCCAAAAAAGAGAAAACCAACTTGTCTTAATGAATATAGACCTATTGCTTTATGTAATACTTTATATAAATTGCTTACTAAAACTCTAGCCCTTAGACTCCAAAAACATCTCCCTATGATAATAAGTGAAGAACAGACTGGGTTTGTTCTAGGAAGATCCATCTATGATGGGGTAATAATAGCTCAGGAAGCCATTCACTCTATCTTTAAGAATAGAAATTCAAGTATTCTTATCAAACTAGACATTAAAAAAGCATATGACAAAGTGGATTGGAGGTTTCTTTGCAAGAGCATGGAAGCCTTTGGCTTTGCTAAAATTTGGATTAATTTAATTTTTGAATGTATATCTACTCCTATGATTTTGGTCCTAGTTAATGCTACCCTGGAGGGATTTTTTAGTATTTCTAGAGGACTCAGACAGGGAGACCCAATTTCCCCTTTCCTATTTATAATCATGGTCGAGGCTCTAGGTAAGGCAATAACAAAGGAAAGGAATCAGGAAACCCTCGAGGGAATTTCCATTACTAGTGACTTCAAGCCTACTTCTCATCAGCATTTTGTAGATGATACTCTTCTATATGGTGCTAGCAAAAGAAGTGAGGCAAGAACCTTTAAGAGGATTTTAGAGACATACTCTAAAGCCTCTGATCAAGAAATCAGTCTGGATAAATTAGAAATATTTTTTTTCCATACCAACATAGGAACTAAAAAAGATATTTGCAAAATCCTCAACTTTAAGGAAGGTGAGCTTCCATGTAAATACCTAGGTCTCCCCTTATAAGTCAAGGAAAATAGAGCAACAAAGATATGAGACCCCATTATAGTCAAGATTAAAAACAAAATGAGCTCATGGAAAGGGACATGGTTCTCCTTTGCAGGCAGATCTACCATGGTTAGTTCAGTTTTGGCAGCTATGCAACATATCACTTATCATGTTTGCACCTACCTGCAAAAAAAATATCAAAAATCATGAAGTATTTAAGGACATTTTTATGGCAAGGGAGAAATGAAAATAAGAAAATTCTGCTAATATCATGGGAAAACATTTGTAAACCCAAAGAGAAAGGAGGAGTGGACCTCAAAAATCTAGGGGATCAAGAGAAAGCCCTTGGGGCCAAACTACTATGGAGGCTCTCTAGAAACCCTGAAGCAAAATGGGCAAAAATTCTTATTCACAAATATCTGAAAGATCATTCACCCATTAATATCTTCAGGGAATCAAACCCCCCCAAAGGAACAAAAATTTGGGATTTTATGATGGAATGCAGATTTATCATTTTGGGAAAATTAACATGGAGCCCAGGATCAGGAGAGGAGGTGCTATTCTGGGATGACTCTTGGGGAGGCCATGAGGTAATATCTATAATCTTTAACAACCCTTCCCTCATTAAATCATTAAAGGAGAAGATTGATCTATTTCTTAAAGATTACATCACTTGCGAAGATGGTAATTGGGTTTGGAAATCCATAAAATAATTTGGGGTCTCATTCTCTGAAGAATCAACAATCAAAGATATTCTCAAAAATTGAAAAATTCCATTAAACAATTCTAGAGACAAATTAGTCTAGGATGGCTCTAAATTAGGTGAATACAACACTAAGGATGGGTATAGGCTCATTTCCAGAGCTACAACAGACCTAAAACCTCTTTACCTATCCACCTGTGTTGGGGTAAGGAGTGCTCACCAAATGCAGCCTTTTGCACATGGTTAGCTTTGAACTATAGACTTTTAACTTTAGATCGATTCAGGAAATTAAGTTACTCGGGTCCAGGTAGATGTCCACTTTGTGAAAAAGATGAAGAAAATGCAGACCACTTATTCCTGAACTTCCCTTTCACAAATCAATGTTGGAAGTGGCTGCAAAGGAACTTAGGGTGGTCCTTTGCCCTCCCCCAATCTCTCAAGGCTATATTGCAAGCTTGGCCAATCATTAAAAAAAAGAGCATTTTTGCAAACTTATGGGCTATCTCACCATCTATAGTAATTTGGGAAGCATGGAAAGAATGCAATAGAAGAATTTTCAGAGAAGAAAAGTTGGAGTGGAAACAATTATGCAATAAAATTGAAGCAAAAATAATAGAAAAAATGAATAGTAACACAATCAAAATCCAAAAAATAGATTTAAAAATGAGTCAGTGGGATGGAAGAATGCGAGGTAAGTGGGAAGATTTAGTATTACCTCCTTTTATCGGCTCTAATTCTCAAAATGAAATGTCAAAAAGAAATGAATGCATATGGAAACCTCCAAAGAATGATTGGCACAAGCTTAACTTTGATGGGGCATCCAGGGGTAATCCGGGTATTGCAGGCATCGGGTGTAGCATTCACAATCATGAAGGTAAGGAAATTGAAGCATTAGATACTCCTATTGGGGAAGAAACAAATAATTGGGTAGAACTTTATGCCCTAATAAAAGGTCTTCAAAAATGTGTCCTTGGGATTACAACATTTAGAAATTGAGGGCGATTCAACAATTATTATTAATGCACTTAGGAAAAAAGTGACTCCAAATTGGAGGTTAAATTCTCTTCTATCCCAAGCATTATTCTTATGTGAATCCTTTCAGGAAGTATCAATTAATCATATTTATAGAGAAGGAAATAAAAGAGCTAGCTAACCTGGGGGCTAATGGGATATCTTTGAAATAAGAGGACACCACCAGTAGTTGTAGTAATTTTGGGATATTTAAACCCTCTTAAATTTCTAAATTATGGTCCAAGCCTTCTAAAAATGATTAGACATTTAGCATTATAGAAATTTGAATCTATAATGTAATTTGGATCCCTCATATGCACCCTCTAGACCTCCTTTAAAGATTACCCTCACGTGCAATAATTGCTTTTCCTTTTTACACTTTAACTCAATTCTGGAAACAATATTTTATCCTTTAAAATTATTTCTATTTATCTAAACATAATAATTCCTTATATCTATCATGTCTCCCTTTATTTTTTCCATAATTTACCCACCTCATCAATTTTGTATAATATCAATTTTCATCAAAGGTGTACTTTCTTTAATTTTTTCTAAAAACTTTTTCTAAAGTGAATCTCTTTAAATGTTACATAAAACTAAACCTTCCTCCCCTTAATACACTTATTTAAGGTTGAGCAATTGTGTCTCTAGATTTATTGGAAAATAGGAGACCTTTTGGCTACCAAGAGAATAGCTAACGCTTGTGATTCTCATCTCTTAATACTCCCTCACAGAGCTTTTAAAAGGGAAACAAGGAGAACATAGTTACTATCTTGTAGCTTTTCTCAAGCTAGCAGAAATGTCTACCCCAATTAAATTGAGAAGCTCTCATAAACAAATAGTCTTCGATGAAGTTATCTCTAATAACAGGATCAGAAAGATTTTAATGATCAAATTTAGCATTGTCATTAGAGCAGTTTCAGTGATTCTTGGAAAAGATTTTAAGGAAAATTCAAATAAGTATCGAGTCAATTCTGATATCCCAACAATGTTTCTAGCTTCGGCCCTCCAAGTAGATCCTGATGTAAAGACTATTGGGAATCTATGTAGAAAGATCTTCAAAAGAAAATATCTCAAAGATCTGGACAAAGTATTGAAGAGCATCTGTATTGATTTAACTATACCAAAACCTTGCAAGTATGAAAGAAGTGTTGTGGTGACCTTTCCTATTCTCGAGTTGGAAGATTAAGATGGATACATAGAGGAGATCCCCTCCATCAGGTGGAATCTAGATTTCTTATTTTTCTTTACTCACTTACGTTCGCCATCTGAGGAAAACTAGATGAATGGTTTTATTTTGGAAGATGAAATAGGACTTAAACTAGTAAGAGATGATAAATTCTCATCAACATCATCAAGCTCTTCAGGCTAAGCCTTAAGAAGCTAAGTCAGAAAGAAGCTTTGTAATCTCTCTCTTCCATACAAGGAAAGCTTCTAAGATTGGGAATTTTCTAAGCTTTGCTTAATTGTAGTTATTTTTTCCTATTTTAAAGCAATAAAATAATTGAACTTAACTAGAATTGTCAGGCTCCTAACTTGGTGCGGTGATTATAAGCAACAAATACCTTTAATCATTTTTTCTATACACAATTTATCTCTCGGCTTACTTTAAAACTGAGAACCATCATCTTATCATTTCGAAAAGAAGGATAAATAGGGAACAAGGCCTAGGCAAGAACATAAGATAAATTAAGAGAAGATGAAGTAGGGGCTTATATTCTATCAAAATATTAAGTATACCCTTATATCATTCAAAGGTAAAAATATTGTCAACTAATTC